>JAQIWP010000100.1:0-41995 GCA_034695525.1 Euzetes globulus
CGACTTTATGTTATAAATTTATTAAAGAAATAATTAATATTTTTAATAAAAAAAAACACTTAATTTTAATAATAATAAAAGAGAAAATGCAGCTCACACTGGATCAATTGATGTCAAGTGAACTGCTTGATCGCAAGTGAACCGGGTTTGACTATGAAGCCGGGCCTAGGATTATGTGATTCTGCGGGTAAGATACCATTGATTTTCGCTGTTTATCGTGAACTAGTCACTTTTTAGCAACAAAATTAAACATAGTTCATAGGCAAGCATACATACAAAAATAGCGGGTTCAGTTTAGATGAATTGTAAACAATAGATAAGTTTTATTAAGTAAAATAAAGTTGAACTGTCAATGTAATGTGTCTTTCACTTCACTCCTTAATGTACTAGATTGTTTGAAAAAAAAAACTATTTTTAAGCTTACCTAGTCATTCACAATAAATAATATCGAGATTTTTTGACCATGTTTGACTAATTGATGTTGGTCAATACAGCTTGTTTGCTGTATATAATCTAAATGTTGTCATAATTATTCGATTTGACTTTTGAATCTTTTTAAAAATTCCATATTGAAGTACTCGAAACATTTAAAAAGTAGAATAACATACAACTTAGAAAAGTAAAAATTTCCACAAGCTAAAAATAAAGTATGGCCATGCACCAGGAGTTCAAGGCAAGGACCTTAATCTTGAAATTTTATCACAAAAAACATGTCATAACAAGCTAGTGAAGTAACAACAGACCCTGTCATATAGCCTTGATTCTACTTTTATTATCTTTTCTTTTTACATGAGTTTCATTTTTTTAGATTCTCAATAGCGATGAATTTTTTTATTGCCCTTGATAATTTAGGTGTTCTAAATCCATAGAATTAGAACAATATGTGCTTGTAACTGATCAGTTAGTTTTTGAAAGTTACATAAACCGAATTAAATAATAAGTTATTGTGGTATTTGAAGTAAAAAAGAGCTGAGTATAGAGTAAAGTCTGGACAAAAGGTCAATAATAAAGAGAGTGCTATTAGTTTTCTAATAGTTATCTAGTAGTGGTCTGATGAGAGTCACTATTAGATGAAATGAAAACTCTTTGTGAGGACAAAAATATAGCTATAGTTAGGAAAGAAAATGCTTTTACACAAAGCACTCAAAGCCCTGACGGGTGAAGTCTGCTTTTGACACAACACAATAGTTTCATGTCATTCACCAAACTATGTCTTTGACCATACAATGATATTTCACTTGTTGTTACTCAACACACAGACACTGTAATAAGGCTTCCAAACTATTGTTATGTTTAACGTACAATGTATTCACTCATAAGCATCGCAACCACTCGTTTTCATTTGGCCACAACTGAAACCACTGGTCCTCTCATTTCGCTTTCGATCCATTTTCCGCTGATTTTCGGTTCAAATAAAAAAAGAGAAGAATATGTGAATCAATAGTGAATGTCGACCAGAAATGATAGCTTTAGACATATATTTGTGACAAAGATTGCGGGCGTTCTGAGTCAGGAAACCTCTGGCAGGAAAGCAACAGGAAATGGTCCACAGGATCATCGATGTTAGACAGACACTGACAACTGCCACCAAAACGCTTGTCCAACAAACTAACAAATTATTATTCTTTACAAACGCTTAGTTCATCATTATTTTGTTTGTCACTAAACTTCATTATATTCTGCTTTACTTTCTTCGCATCACTTGTCTGTCATTCTCTCATCTATTGACAAGACGTCCAAACATTGGTTTGCAAGAGTCGTCTCAATTGACTTTGATTTCGATCATTAACTAAAAATAATTATAATTACGAGAAATAATATCTGATTTGAGATGAAATATGTCTAAAAATAAATAAATCAATGACTGAACGAAACTAACTCTATATTTAAGGCATTGATTTCATAGAAAAGAGCAAAAAATGAGAAGTTGTGCGACAAAATTGTATAAACTTATTAAACACTTGAATAGCTTTGAGACCCCCTTTTATATCAAATCTATAAATAGAGAGAATGTTTGGCAAAATATTACTTTTTTGGTGGAGCACAGCTTCACTAATATGTTATATGTGTTGAAATATTGCACTTTCTTATCGTCGATTTTCTTTCGCAAACACAGATTTAGTGGTCTTTGGGTGAGCTCTGAAAGCATATAACTGTCTCTGTTATCACTGACTCTATAAGAGTGGACAATATATAAGTTTGCAATAACTCAAATCGCATTATTAACTGACCGACCAGTCATATTAAATAGTTAGCCATGGGCACTCACCATCAAATAACAAACATTTGAAAAAATATTCCACTCTATGACTAACACTTGTAATAAATATTCTTAAAAGAGTCGATAAGAAGTGAAAAAATCATTTTTCTCCTCTATTTTGTAGTAAATATAAGAATATAATAAAATATTATTAACAGATATAACCACCAAAACCGGGATCCAACTCATAATCTGCTGACAATAATATTTAATAGAATCTATTGAATGTTTAATTTATTCTGGTCATTTAATTTTGAAATGCCATTGTGTCCTGAATATAATATGCAAATTCTAAGAGCTTTTCATCTCATTTTCCAATCATTTCTATTCAGAAAACATTTCAAAAGCAAAAGATATGATTATTTGTTTCGACTTCAATCCAAACATTGAGTCGACTGTTCACTGAATCTATACTCTACTAGTGTTTCTTGTTCTGCCTCTTTGGGGGCCTCTGATCATCGACTCTGCAGTTCTTGAGAGCTAGAGTCTGATCCAATCCTTATTGCCTTTTGGCTTCAATATAAAACCCAAATTTACTCAATAAATAACATTTAATAATACGAGAAATTGTGGACTATTTTTCACGTGAATAAACAATTTTGTCGACTTTGCGATTCTGTAATATTTACACTTCAAAGAACTTTGTTATAAATCGATTGTATTTATAGAGTGTTGGAAGAGGTTGTCAGCCATTCTCTTCCTTTCCCCGTCTTTTGCCGTTCTTTCGGTCTTTTTTGGTGATTAATATTAAGAAAAATAATTACTCGGTTAACCTTAAATAATGCAATTTGATAGGGATTTGAGGCTCACATCTGATGTATACTTTGAATGCCTTGAAACACATTTGCAACAGAATTGTCACAAAATGCATCACAGAATACATCAACAATTCGTTCGCTTATTTAGTAATTTAAACATCACTTAAGGCTTCACTCTTTAGCCTCCGGTCTGAAAACGAATGCATTTATTGTACGCAAATTCAACTTTTATTAAATTTTGCCAGACTCAACGATTGAAATCTACTTTTCAACACTTCAATTGTCATTCACTTCAAACTCAAAGGAATGACTGAATTTTCAATTATCAACAAATACAGCTCCAAAATAGAAAAGTATTGTCATTTGACTAAAGCATCACAAACTGTACCCGTTTTCCAGTATTGCAGTCAAACAATAAATTGCAAAATAGATGAGGAACTGAATCAATGGTTCTCTTTATTACTATTCGTATGCAACAGATATTAAACGCTTTGCTCTCTATTTGCTTCAAATTCAATGCAATTCTTCTAAATTTATTTTCCGATTCATTCGTTTTAATATAAGTGTCGAATGAGTTCTCAATGAAAAAAATGGGCGAATAATAAAGAATAATGTCTCACATGATTGGCAAAAAATATCTGCCATTATTTGAGTGCTACCAATTGTTCAATATATTTAACTGGGAGTCAGTTAACAGCTTTTTGTCGGCTTTTAGTTTGCTTTTTCTAAATAATTAATTCACAGAAAAATTTAAGAAAATTGAATCGAAATTAGTTTTTTAACAATTCATTTGAAGCAAAAAATTCTCCAAAATTATTCTGGAAGTGAATAAACTGTTGAAATAATAATAAGTTTTATTGAAGTATTGCTCAGTATTTTGGATAACAGAGGAGTTCTCCGTCAGTGAAGTCCATTCATTGTCGTAATGAATAGTTTCCATTTGACGACTCGAGAGACTTGTGCTTTGAAGTGGTATTAAATGGCACTCCTTTAATGAGTATCTCATGTAAATCAAGATAAGTCTCTATTTTAATATCCAAAAAGGGAGCCATACATTCGTTTCACACTTTTTTCGTTTCAAACGACATAAAAGTTTGAGTTTGAAAAAAATCAAAGCAAAGACTTTATTATTATTTGGATGGATCGGGTCATGAATGGGAAGAATTACCGGAGACTATCAGTTGAAGTTCTCTATCGAATGATGAAAAGCAATACAACACTGAATCGAAACTAGATTTGAAATTTTTATCCATTTCTTGAGAATCAAATTCGAGTCAAATTGAATTTCATAAACGATTGAAAATGAAATTATATTTGATTTGATTATACTTTCATGAAATGCACTTAAACTAAACGCTTATTCGGTTTTTCAATAAATATGTTTACTTTTAATCGTTGGGCTGACGAGTGCCGAACCAAACGATATGCGCATCCCTTCTGTCGGCGAATTACAGACAGTTTTAGACAATTTATGGGCTTTAAAGTTGACTCAATCATTAATATTATATTTCCTGCACTTGAATTTTCAGACAACTTTATAAAAATTGAACGCAAGACAAATAGCTAGCAATAACTCGTCATTTAATGTGCGGTCAAATAAATTGAGCTCCGACTTGACTGGGCTCTGGTATGGCATAAAAGACAAACTATGGATATATCACTACATCTAAAGTCCCTCTCGTTTTTCAATTCCCGAAAAATTCAATTTTCATTTCTATTGGTCTCTCTGTCAGCTTTGAAGCCAAAGATCTGTATCTGGAAAATGAATTGACGCTTAGTTTCGATACAATAATCCAAATAAAGATTGAAATCAATTTTGAAATGCTATTTAAGTGTTTAAATGGTATTAAATTAATTAAATATTTAGGCGCTAAGAGTTATTTATGTCCTTTAATACAATCAATAGTGAAAGCATAGGACTAATAGACAATATGTTCTTTGCATACATAATAAGTGTTCGGTCGGTGTGTGTGTTAGTGAATGGCTTTGAGCGCTCATTGCTCACAACCGTCGCTCAATTGCGAAACTAATAGCTCTCATGAGAATCGTAATCAAAAACCACTCTTAAGTATATTCTGAAAAATGAATCGCTTTTTGTCTAATCATATAATCGTCTCATTTGTTAATCTTATGAATAATAATAAAGCGATAATTTTGACTCAATATCTAACATATGGAATAACTTTTGAATTAACTTCTATTGTGAGAACTTTCAGAACATTCGGTGCGGATCTAAAATTGCAGTCAAAACATCATTCAATTAAAGTATCTGGTTGGTTCTAGTTCTAATTTTAATCTCTTTTTGATAAAACCATGTTGCCTTTATCTTGGAAATAATATCTAGGAAATGGTGGATTTATTTTTGGAGATAAAAATAAATTTCACAAAATATATAATTGTATGTCTTATTTGCTTTGTTCTATTATGATTAGAATATTGAATGATGTTGGTTAAAATGCAAAACATGTGAAATGTGATGTGACCAGAGCTCTCTATAGTATTTTGTTGTGATCATAAGTATCAAGGAATGGTAGATATCTTCTGATTTAGATTTCCGTTAGACCCTTATTAGATTTCCAAGAGATAAAGCTGTCCAAATATATTGCGGGTTAATAATAATCAATTAATAATAATATAATTTATTAATTTTAAAAGATTTATATGATAGTGAAATATAAATTTTCTTAAAAAGCTATGTAAAAAAGATTGGTCGATTTTGCATGACAATTTTATGCAATTTTTCGGATAGATTTCCAAACTGCCTTGATTAGAGTCTAGCTTGCAATTTCAGAGACCATTTTGTCTGCTATTCTTAATATACCATATCACTGTTTAACATGGAAATGTGAGTTATTTGACTTCTCACAACTCAGATGGGAAAAAATTGATCACACTCTATTCTTCTTATAAATTCCTGGTGATTTAACCAAATCAATCATTATGGTGAAACTATTTGTTCTATACTAAATTATAAAGGTACACTTCTCAAAGTTAACCGCTTTGTTATAATCTGTTAATAACATACATAGTCGAAAAAAGGACATTGATAAAATATGAGTCAAAAATATTTGTTAGATAAAGACATTTATGCGTTCGTGTCAGTGGAAAGTTAGAAAAGGCTTTGCCTGAGAATTGTCTGCAAAACTAATCAGTTTATCCCTGACTATCGTTTGGAACAGTTGTGACGACAATCCAGTCTATTGTTAATTAATACTACTCTCGAAACAGATGAAAACTGGTAATAAATTTAAAAAGTTATCTTATATCTAGTTATCTAATCTGATATTTTCGATCGATTCGAGGGAATGAACTCTTTCTTTGGATTCTGTTACAAAAATTACAAGTTTCAGCAACTTTTCAAATGAATAAATAAGTAATTATTGCGATCTTAAAGTTCAATAGAATTTGACTGCAAATCATTTCATCTTTAAATAAATAGTTTGTTTATATCGAGTGACGTAAACTCTGTGCAAATTCATTGACTCCCAGAGACATTCGTTGAATTCTAACCGTTGAACACAAAGTACGTCCGCTATTTCTTTTATTTTTACTGGGCTAATTTTTGAAAATGTTGAAATATCCTGCAAAATCTCGAATATACCTAATCAACTAATATTATATATAACGTAAGAATCTTTCCGGATCTATCCAGAATATAATGCGATAATTAAAATCCTATTAAAAATTGATTTGCGATAAGAGGACTTCAAACATAAGAACCAACAGTTTTTTATGCCGATAACAAAGTTTTGAAGTATATAATTTCACTTTGGAGTACTCACCAATACCCCAACCGATTTTAATGAACTATGAAAATATGATTTTTAAAAATTATTTAAAATTTGGCATAGCAATTTAGAGATCACTCAATTGGTAAGACAGTTGAAAAGAAATAAGTGTTTAAAAGGAAATGATACTTGGATATTCAATGGCCAAGAATGATGATTTAACTCTATCCTAGGGGACCTAGAACATGGTCTTGATAATTTTTATGGATGCAGATCTAAGGGGTTGTTCACCACTTTGGTCGCCATTTTTGTTTTACATCTTTAAATTGTTCAAAATTTGTTCAATTGATGCCATTTTGAGTTACATTTCTAAGAGTTGTTAATTAGTTAATTTTTAAAAATAAAATTAGTTAACTATAGTTTAGATCTGTGTTAGTATGGTTCTTAACATACACAAGTTAATTTGGATAAAATTACATTAAATATTTATCGTAAATGAACTTTATTTCTAAACTCAAGTAATGGTAGTTGTAGAGTATTAGTTGAATACTTGTTCCAGTTATTTCGTCGCAAACTTCCTCTAAAGGACTTACAGTCAAACACTGTTGTTGTGATCAAAGTCGAAAACAATAGAGTTATGTAATCGAAGGCGACTCTTCCTGACCTTGAATTCGATAAAAAGATTATTTTGAGTGTCAATACTTGTAAACTAATCGTAAAATGGTTTGATTCCAACCGAAACCTTGTTTCTAATGATGTGTTAAAAGAGGTTTTAATAGCTGTGCTGTTAGTGTATGAAATCATTAATGATTTGAATCGTCAGTCAGTCGGAGATCGGATGCAATGAATCCCAAATACAATTGAAATGCAATTGAAAAGTGCTTTCGATGTCCTAATGACCCAATTATTTGCCAATCATTTCATATTTTATATCTAATTCTAATATAATTCGTCTTTTGTTTACATTTTTGTATTCAATTTGTTTTAATTGAAAACTATTTGCTTTTGTTTACATTTCGCAGACGTTTTGTTTACTCTATTTTTCGTTCAGTTTTTTTTCATTGAAATCCAATTTTGCGGACAAAAAAAACGATTGAATTTTGTTAATAATATAAATATTGTCTGAATTGCATCGAGTGATGACTTCATCGTTAAATCACTTGAAGTTCTGGAACAAGAAGTCTTTGACAATAACAGAGTCGGACCCGACTTATAAAGTGGTGTATTTGGGGAATGTGTTGACGGCGTGGGCGAAGGGCTCCCAATCGGTTGAGAAGCCATTGGAGACCCTTTGGAACAACTATTGTACAAACGTCAAGACAGACATTCAGATGAAACTCACGGTTTGCAACAATGGCCTCAAAGCCATCACTAAAGAACACGGACTGACCCAATACTGGGCCAATAAAGTGACTTTTTGTTGTGTTCATAAGTCATACCCCAAACTGTTCTGTTGGATATACAGACACGACGGCCGCAAAGGCAAGCCTGAGCTCCGTTGTCATGCCGTCCTTTGTACAAAGGAAGAGTTGGCTCAAGTAATCCTTTAATTCAATTATCAATTTCCTAATCTATTGTTTAGTTCTTAAGAATTGATTAATTGATTGAAATTATCAAACGTGTAGCGAATGTCCCAATCATTGAACGATAAGCTGACGACTGCCTTACAAGAGTTCAGACGCGAGAAAAAGCTCAGACAAAACGCCAGACTATCCCTCTCTGAGATCCCCATTCGAAAGCAACTTCTGGTCAAAGGTTTTTCTAATTTTCGGGCACCGCTCGAAAGGTCCAAAAGTGCGCCCAAACTGACCGCAATCGTAGAAGAACTCAAAGAAGAGAACAGTTTCGACGAAGAAGAAGAACTCGAAAGCGAAAGGAGTGAGAGCTTCGGTGATGAGGAAAGCCTCCGCTCCGACGAAGTGGTTTACACAACCACTGGTTCCATTTGAGTAGACCTCTAACCTTCGCTTATTATTTCATTACAAATGAAATAAAACATTTTTTATACGTTTACACAATAAATCCAAATAGCAATCAATACTCGATTTAAAGCATTTTATAGCAATAATTGACAAACAATAGGGCAGTAATTATTTGCACACATTCTAAATGATTTTGATTACAATCGCCGCTAATTATAAAAGAGTATAAAACGGTTTTTCGGACATTTGTTCGATAAAACTATTTATTATTTCATGCCTTCATTTAATTTCAGGGATGGCCACATTCAGCCCTAGTTTTTCCTTTAAATTCCTTGATCAAATCCTAGAGTCCTATAAATATTTTGAAGTTGTAGGCTAGGGTTGGACTAATTACTCGCCTGTGGCTATCCCTGTATTAATTGACTATTCATTTCATTGATTAGACGTTTTTGTGCCCAAAGTTTCCTCATTATAAAGATTGTGATCAACCTTTTGTATGTTTACTAAAATCTATTCTAATATAATATTTATGAAAATTTGTTACTAATAGTGAAAACATGTTTCGAAATAATTAAGTATTTCTTTTGACTTGAATTTCATGCCTTAATAATTATGTAGAAGTCTTATGACTTTTAATTTAATGGATGAAAAGACACAGTTTCAACATTTAACTCAATTGAACTACAGTTTAATCAAAGTTTAATTGACTTTCATTAGACAAATGCCAACATATTTTGAGTTGACTTTTATTTTTAACGAGGATAACAAAGTTCCAGATTATATAATTTCATTGGTACTCTGAAACTTTGGTTGACTCTTTTGTTTTCGATTAATCACTATTTGAATTAAAAACAATTAACAATATCTTTGTTTTTATCTCCTGTTTGGAGAGTTTTTTAAACTGAATTATTATTATTAAAAGAGTGCCTCAAATAAGGTTAGACTTTTCGTCAATACCTGATATGATATCATTTAAGGCAATCAATTAATTCATTCCTTATTCGTTGAGCACAAGTTTTTTTCACGTAATTATCACAAATGAATTCATCCATCGAAACATAATATCAAAATAAATTGACATTTAATTAATTCCACGAACAGTTGTATATTTTGTTATGTCATATGTTTTTTTATCGAATTGACTTTTAGTTAAATATTTATAAATAATTTTCTTAGAATTTAATATAAGTTTTTGAACCAATATTTTTATGCACTGAACTGTTTGTTAATTTTCTGACTTTTAATTATTTTTTCCGGAAAATTATTGATAAAGATCTCAGTATTACTTAAAAGTTGTATTATATGAACAAAAATAATATTTTTTTATAATAGAAAATTTATTGCAATTTTTAAGCGAATAGTTTTGTATTTGTTTTTTGTAACATAACTACCAATTATTTCCAACTCTGTTTCCAATTCTTACTTTTCAAATAAAATTATTTTATATTAATTTTTAGTTTTTATGAACTATTTTTCAAATTCTGATTTTAAAGTCTGGCAAAAGCTTAAGATTTTGATCCAAAACTGGAAAGTATTGAAAAGAGTTGTAATTTATTAGTGAAGTTCACTGAAGTACAGCTGCACTGACTGTCGTTAATAGAAATATTTGTATTCCAGCTATAAATCTATTAAAACCTAACTTTAAATTATTAGTTACTGATGTCTGCAAAAAATGAGGTCTTATTTATAGTTTGAAGGCAATAAATATACAATCGATGAAAAATAATCCAGGTGTATTTATTTGTAAACCTTTTCCTCAATTTACACATACAATAAACTTTGTAAATATTATTTTAATATCAATTACTAATAAAATAGCACTTTTCCATGAAATATTTACTTAGTTTAAATTACCTATGCCAAAAATAATTACTTTGACTCCAGTCTTTCAGAATATTTCAAAATCAAACTAGGTTATAAAAATATTGCCAAGCATTTCATGAGTCAATAAATTTATTCTTTTTGTTATAAATAATGTATAATCAATGGCTGCAAAACAGCTTAATCATGAATTAATCAAGTAGCAATATTTAATATAACAGAAAGAATGGTGACTTTAAGATAAAACTCTTGAACAGAGGTGCCAAGTCAGAAGACCCTAGAAGGGGGCTGCAGAGTGGGCCAAATGGACCTTCAGCTAGGCAGCCAAATCAAAAATCTCAAATTTAAAAAGTTTCGGTCTAGTAAATTGACCTTTCTTTCCCCTCCTCCTTGGCGACCTCTGCTCTTGAAACTGATCCGAAAGATAACTGAATGGGTTTGACGTAATTGAAAGCAGACAAACGATGTCGTCATTTGTGCGATGAGTTGTCGACCATTTGTTTTGACTGAAAGTTGACATCATTTGAATTGAAGTCTCAATTGATTTGATTTAGCGTTGAATCCAAGTGTTTGTCAAAATGGGCGAAACCTCAGCAGTCATTCGTCGCAATCGGAAGGGCTGTACGTCTGAAGAGTTTTACAACTGGGCGGACGAGCCGTTCGAGGAAATGGACTCAACCATTGCTGTCCAGCAGTTCATTCAGCAGACTATCCGGAAAGACCCGTCCAATATCGAAGAGATACTGAGCCCACCGGAGGGTCAGGAGGAGGGCGGATGGAAGTACGAACATTTGCGGCAGTTCTGTCTCGAACTCAACCGACTGGCCGTCAAATTGCAGACCGAATGCAGTGCTGAGACCTGCACTCAAATGACAGCAACGGAACAGTGGATCTTCTTATGTGCTGCTCATAAGACGCCCAAAGAGTGTCCAGCAATAGACTACACCCGTCACACTCTGGATGGCGCCGCCTGTCTTCTCAATAGCAATAAATACTTCCCGAGTCGGGTGACAATAAAGGAGTCATCGGTGGCCAAATTGGGTTCGGTTTGTCGTCGGGTGTACCGGATCTTCAGTCACGCCTACTTCCATCACAAACCACTCTTTGATGAGTTCGAGAGTCAAATGTTTTTATGCAAACGATTCACAGCTTTTGTCAATAAATATAATCTGATGTCAAAAGACAACCTCATTGTCCCCATCGCTGGCGTCGAGACCGCAATCGCACCGACCGGAGAGACCGAAGCCTAACTCAAGTCATTGACCATTCAATCGGTAGTTTCATCAGATTTTGAATAATCTTTTGAATTCTCTTTTTGTTAAACTCTAATCATTTTCTAAATATTCTTTATTTATTTGAACTAAAATTTTGATTAATTTTTCTTAATTCTGTTTTAGACTAATTGGAGTAAAAATGAATGGAAAATATTCTCACTTTACTTAATCACTTCTTAATATATTTAATAATAATATAAATGTATTGAAAACTATGAGTAAAAAATTGTTTCCAAGTTTGGAGAGTTTGGTAGCATTTGAGCAAATTTCGGGCAGTTTTGTATTCTTAGGGACAGCTTTGGAACTTGTTCCAACTTCATTAGAGTTCACTATTGTTATCGACTTCCCTGTTGTCGATCCGTCTGTTGGGGATTCGTCTGTTGGGGATCCGTCTGTTGTGGATCTGTCTGTTGTGGATCCGTCTGCTGTGGATCCGTCTGCTGTGGATCCGTCTGCTGTGGATCCGTCTGTTGTGGATCCGTCTGTTGATGGCTTGACTGTTGATGTGGTTGTGTTTAAGAAACTCCAGTCTACTTCTGGCGGATTGTCCGGATCAAAGATAATGTATTCGTCGTTCGGATCTATTGTTTGTTGGTTTTGAGTATCCCTTTGATGTCTCTCATCAACTGATTTACGATCAAAATGTTTAATGTTTTCTCCACTATTTTTATCGATTTGTTGCTTTAATTTGGAAGACATTGAGTGACCACTGCTTACGACTCTCCCCAAGAACTCACTGACAACAAACAATTCAATTGCCATTACAATCAATATTTTCATTATTTTTCGTCTGAACAGAATTTAAATTTGAATTGAGTGACAAATTCTAAAATCAATATTTAGTGGAATAAGTGAGTTGCAAGAGTGTTAACCGTTTGATATTCTCTAATATTTTTGTGACTCAAAGGCAGCAAATTTAACGACAAATAGCTGTTTAAAAGAGAGAGCCCATTGTTATCTCTGCTTTTGTCACAAACAAATCACATTTCAACAAAGTTTTACCGACGGTTCGCGCTTACAGAACATTATTAAAATCTAAAATTTAGTGAAATATAGCCATTATTGCAAAGTACAAAACCAGACATTGAGCTAGACACACAATTTACCAGAGAATAGTGTTTATCAAAGACTCACATTATTTATACTAAACTTAACTGAAATCACCGAAACCTTTGACAAACACTATTCTGTTGTAAATTCGGCAAAATTATGTCTGAAATTCATTTTATAACATTTCTCTGCTTTCTAATCATACAATACAGTCAAACTCATTTATTGTGTCGGAAAAATGTTTAAAATTAAAACCGTTAGACAATCAAACTTTTAGCGTGAGATCAGAATTAGACAGATTATCGGGACATTCAATACCTAAACCCTCTAAACTCCTTCTAAACTTCACTTAAAATATTTTCCAAGTAAAGTCAATTGAATAACGGTCAATTTTTATTGTTATTTGAGAGCGAGTTAAACAATGGGTTTGTTTCAAGGCCTATTCCTAGTCATTTGTATTGGGTGAATTCAATTTGTGTGTCTAAAATCAAAAGAGCAATTGCCGTGGCCAATGGAGCTACCGACTCAATGACCTCAAAATGAAACTAGTGCCATTCGATAGAGTAGATCATAAGGATGAAAAAGTCCTCTGGGTATTTTCCCCAAATCCTGCGCAGATCGGCGCTAGGTGGCCTCAAAGTATCAGATTTCAAGTAATCATTTCATACAAACAATACATCGATTCTGACTAATATTGACACGCTGAATCGATTGGTGAAAGTTAGAAAGTTGTATTCATAATCATTTTAAAGTTATGACACTTTTAATGAAATTTTTTACATAAATCATACAATAACTTCTGTTTTGTAATCATTTCAAACAAACAATACATCGATTCTGACAAATATTAACACGCTGAATCGAAATATGAAGGCTAAAAGTCGTATCTATAATACAGGGGGGGGGGGGTATTAGGGGAGGGTATTTTTTCCAACGGAAGCTGCCATTTTGTTCCTTATTTTTGCCTAAATCAAGTTAAATTAAGCTTAATTTAGCTTAAACTGCTTTTAATTCAGTTTAAATTGAGTTTAATCGGCAAAATTACCAAAAATGGCTGACAAAATGGCGGAAACTTGAGGAAAAATGGCCGCGGCGCTTCGCGCGGCGGAAATTTTTGAGGGGGTCCTTTTCTCGATGTTTTTTCCTTACAATTTTTCATAAACCTCTGGAGGGGAGAGGGTATTATGGCAAATTCTCGAGCTCAGAGGGGTATGCATACTAAACCCCCCTATTGCTCTGGTATGAGGAATTCACAGAAATCAATGAAAGAGCAGTCACACAAATAGCCGCTTCTTATTTGAAAAAAACAAATGGTACTATTATTGTCTTCAAATCAAGCGTTACGGCAGACATACAACCTGTTAGTTCTGATTAGAAAGTATTTATTTTAATATATACCTTGATTGTTTTAACAGTTTGTAAGAAAAAATGCTTACCGAATGTCAAATGCGGCTTTAAATCTGTTGGTAAAAACATTGTCATTGGAATTGCTACCAAATGTCAGGATCAATATTATCATTTGAATTTAGAAACTAATGACTTATTTTTGAGTTTCAATTCTATTTTCAAACCATATTAATGGTTGTAACATGTAAAACTTAAAAATTCACTTATTTGATAAAAGACCACGCAAAATAGTATTTCACCACAAATGTTTTTATATGTTTACCAAAGAAACATTAAATATCATTTTAATCGTTTGCAAGTATTATTTTTATATCATTTTTATATTGAAATTGAATTATCATTTTTCCTAATTTGAAGAACAGAGTTAACCTTGTTTCAATTTCTGTCCAGGCTAACTGTTTAATCATATGTTTATAGTTTGAATTCAAAATGAATTACGATTTGAGTCGAATGAATGTAAGGCAACCGCTGAATAACTTTTGGATTTTCTACAGATTTGATAAAATCGGTGAAAAAGTCGACAAAAATACAAAATTCGTTCAAAAAATAAAATTTTATTTCGCGTTAGTCATTGTGTTAATAGCTTTATTTTTCTTTTCATATCTGTACTTTGCAAATGACCAAGTTCCTCTTAAGCAATTTGCCCTTCAATTTGATATTTGTATTCATCTGGGATCAAAACCTCAATTGCTTTACCTGGTTGTCAATTTATGTTTGATTTACTCACTATTAATGGCATTACTTCTAAATCACAGCAAAAGTTCTGATTATAAGTGGTTTGAAATCATAAATGTTTTGAACGAATGTCAAAATTTCCACAAAATCTGCTTAAATGATAAGATAACAATCAACAAATTTTTATCAAGAATAAAAATCTTAAAGAACATCCTAGACAAATCATTTACGATATCATATTCTATGGCTCTCATATTTATCACCAGTGTGATTTATATAAACTTCAACTTGTGGAAACCTCACATTTGGCTAGCTACTCTCCTAATATTTTCGACAATAGCCTTTGTCATATTTTCAAACCTTCATTACAATTTCTATTACTTTTTCATTACTTGCTACAATTGTAAAATAAGAATTTCGCTTCAAAAACCAAACTATCAAGAATTTATCAAGCAAAAATTCAATAAACATTACTATTCGATTGTTTGTAATGCTGGATGAAATCAACAAAATTATTTCTGATATCGAATCTTATAACAAATTCTGGAAGCGATATATATTAATAATCAATTATATACTGACCCCGATCAATCTGTTACTATTAAACATTGTCATTTCAGACGATATGAAAAAGAGTGTGAGATTTATGAGCTTGGTGTTACTGTGCTCAACATTGTTAGAAGGTCTCGGCTTCAATCTTTTTACGTCTTATTTGAATGAGGAGTTCAACAAATTATACAAACATTTGTTTAAAATTTACACAAAAAACAATTCAATTTTGAAAACAAAATCGAGAATCAAATTAATGAATGCAATGGAAAGATGTGGGGAAAGGAGGCGTTTGATTGGCTTCTCGTGTGGCGACCACTTTGTCATCACTCGAACAGTCGTAATAAGGACCTTGCTCATGTTTTTTAGATTCATTTTACTAACCCACATATTTTCATCAAAAATGATTAAGAGAGAAAAATATACGGGTTAATACTATCAGGTAACTTGGTAATTATTTCAACTAATTAATTATAGAACTATTTTAGCCCTTCATTTGTTCTGGGTACTCTGATTTTTCGAAATGACACAAGGCCGGGGCTTTTCGAGAATATAAGATCGAGAACACCATTGGGCAGAACAGGACCCCCATTGGATATTGCGAAAGGGATAGTATTTTTAGCCTCACCTTTAGCAGAATTGATCCAAGGAATCAATCTTCCTATAGCCGGACGTTTAGATTAATGTCCGTTTAGAAAATGAATTGTATTAATAAACAAAATTTTTAAATAAATGGGTAAAATTAGCCAAATTATAATTTCTTATTGTATCATCTTTCAACAACAAGTTATTCTTATCCCTAAAAATACCCTAGGGTCTTCCAACTCAATGACCTCTGCCTTACACTATGACTGTTGGTCTTGGCAACTTCTGAGAGACTTGACTGGAATCACTATAATTGTTTGACGGTACCTGGTAGGTAAGCATCACATCTTTATTGGTTTTCGCTTCGATTGGACCAGAACTTGGATCAGAGCTAATTTATCACAGGTACTAGTCATAATTTGGATTACTATAAACCTATTGTAATTTGGCTTGAAAGTTTAAGTTTAGCAGCATGGTTATATTAAATACCTTTTATTTACATTATGAATAACCTTCTTAATTGGTAGAAAATTATACAAAGTAATGTACATAGCGAGAATATAAATGCTATGGCAATCTAAATTTATCAGTTATAATGAAGAATACCTTCACAATTAAATTAATTAAATTTACCTGGGCAATATTCATAAAGATACATGTTAAATAATTAATAATATGAGATGTGAAGAAACTTTATGTGAAATGCCATGAATTTAAAAAAATGCCATGTTTAATTCAACTGTTCAATGAAGTTCTTCGCTATTCCTGAGGTCGAGTCATACAAAACAAAGTCCTGATTCGCATCTTCACACATAAGACGTGGAACCGTTCAAAGGCTTGAATCCATTCAACTGAATGGTCTCTCCGTTCTGTTCGGAAGACTTTCGCGATTCACTAATCAAGGGATTGGACATCTGCTTCGGTGGTGGCTTAGGCTTAGGCGCTGTATAAATGGGTTCTTCAGTGGCCACAGAAGTGAATTGGGCCTTAGGCTCAGTCTCTTTTGGCTCATAGTTTTCCATCCTGATTTGGTGGGCGAACAGGGAGGCAATAATGCCAACAATCAGTGGCATTAAATATGAACAGACACTTCCTCTGATGAATTTGGCGGCCGATCCGTACAGTGCGCACAAAAACATCAAAACGCCATAAAGTATTGCCAAACAGTAATTCTCCTGAAGTGTACCAAACAGTCCAATAAGATTGAAAATGTTCTCGAACACAAGAAATGTTATGCACAATCTCTCCCAGAGCTCAGCCGAATGGCCACGACCCTCATCGTGGGTCCACCGGTCATCCGGAAATTTAATCTTCACCCTGTCAACTGTTTGCTTGTTATAAATTCCAACCCAAATAGAGCTGAAAATATTCATTATTATGAAAAACAAAAGTAAGTATTTTGTTATCAAAAAACTTCGAGTTAATGGTCGCGAACTTGTGGTAAATTGACCCATGATTTTCACCAAGAAACCAATAAAAACTTAGTTTTTTGGAAAATGAACACAAAATGTTTAATGTGTCGATCATTGACTGCAAAAACGAAACAAACTATTCATTAATTAAATATTTTTTTGTGTCAATAATAAAATATTTCCGTTAATTTCGTTATTATTTTAGGCCTAAGATATGGTCTCTTAGTTACGGAACTGCTTTAAGTGCTTTCAATCAAAATTTTCAAGTTTATCGCCAAGGTGGTTCGGATTGAAATTTTAATTAATTAATTGATGCACAACTTCCTTATAAAAATCCTTATTAGTAAATTTAATTGGTGTTAACCTCATCTAGAAATCGGATATTAAGCATCGCTAAATGACCAAGAACTGGTTTCTACGGTAGAAACCTTGACTATTTAACAAATAATGACAGACAGCTCTTATCTTGACCAAAGAATTTATACAAACTTTAATTCTCATCGCTCTTAAGTGTCGTGCCATAATAATTGCACCTAGTTATTGAAATTCACTTCCGATTTTATATTGCTTTATTTGTGTGGCGTCGAATATAATCCTGATAGCTTATTTTATGATCCTGATTATTCTGATAACTTGAAGTTGGCTAATAAGTAGAGAACGGATTTTTGCCTATGTGCCTATTTTTACTGGTTGATAGGAGATGCCCAAGATTTCGAATCTATCCTAGACATATACTGGGGGTTATTTTTCCAAAGTTTTATTTTGCCTATAAATGCCTATTTCGATGGTTGGTGCCTATTTGCCTATTTTAGTGCCTTTTCCCTATCTCATTATTGAAACAGTGTTTTTAACCCTATTTTTGCATTTCAAACCTGAAATTCAATAAAATTCTTGAAAAAATACCTCAAAATACCAAATTCCTGACTAGTCAACACTAAGAAAAACTCTTTGATGCCATTCTATATAATCCCACATACTTCCGGTTTCATTAGAAGCTAAATAATTATTAATTACTAAAGCGTGAATACTTATTCATTTAAAAATATTCAATGTTATATTGACTAAAAATCTTAAAAATATTGATTTATATTTTGTTAAAATCGAGGGTCGCAACTTTGGAAGAACTTAGAGGAGGGCTGTAGAGTGGGATCGAATGGACCTAATTTCAAAATTTTCCGACTAAGATGATACCACATTCCAGGGGTTACCGTAGGGAGTATAGTATGTAGCGCGGCAGCCATTTTTATGAAATATCCGCCTTTTTGCCGATTATTTTCGGTAATTTTACCGAATAAACTGGATTTAAACTGAATTAAGCTTAATTTAACTGGATTTAAACATGAATAAAGAACAAAATAGCAGCTTCTGGCGGTACTTCCGTCCACCATCTTTGAAAAATCCCCTCCCTTATACACCCTGAGGTTTGAGAAAAAATCCATGATTTTACCCTCCCCTTATACTCTTTTCTGAGGTCTCGGACTTTGACAACCCTTGCCAAATTCCGAAAGCCAAAATTGACTGGAAACGGCTATTAGCGGCCATTTATTTCCTAGAATAAGTTAATTTCCGGTGTATTTAAGCCAATTTAGCTTAATTAATTTACAATTAGTTATTTTGCAAGTTTGAAGGCAAATTTCTTAAAATAAAGAACAAAATGGCAGATATTTTACTGTTTTAGGACTTTTAATTTACTCAAACGATGCAATATTTGGCAAAATATGTGATAACCTCTTGAAATATTGATTTATATTTATTTATGTATTAATAACTTTGGTCAAAATGACCCCCAGTTTATGGTACGGAAAGATATCGAAACCATTCTTTGATATCTTTTACCGATAAAAATATTGATTTATGCATTATTAGACGCCCTAATACTTTATTTTTGAGATTTTGCTCCCCTAGCCGAAGGTCCATTTAACACCACCCCGTGGCCTCCCTCTAGGGTCTCCCCGCGGCGACCTCTGAAGTAATGTAACCTTTTAATCAGGGGTAGTCATAGGGTAGGGTATAGTAAGTATACCCCCTGAGGTTTGAGAAAAAAAGAAAAACGCAGAGAAAATTCCCTCTTCAAAGTTCCCCGAATTTCCGCCATTTTCGGTAATTTTACAAATTAAACTTTATTTAAACTGAATTAAAGACAATTTAAACTAAATTAAGCTTAATTTAGCTGGATTTAAGCATAAATAAGAAATAAGATGGCCGCTTCCGAAGGGTGCTTCTGGCCCCCATCTTGGAAAAATACCCTCCCCTTATGCCCCTCCTTTAGGTCTCGGACCTTGGCTACCACTGATTTTAACGCTTGAGACCAAGCTAATCTGGTCATAATAGATATTAATTTTTATATTTATGTTTACTAATGAAAGGAGAATGTTTATTATTAATTTTTATATTATTATATTGACCATGCCCCCGTGAAGGTCAAAATTCGAAATTTTAGTTAAAAAAATGAAATTTAATAAAATATTTTAATCAAGATGATTTTTATTTTTTATTTTTACTACAATTTTAGAAATGCTCTCACGTTTCTCATATTATACTAAATTTTTGGCCTTCTAACGTGTTATTTTCACAATTTTTTATCATGATAAAAGATTTTCTCAAAATGAGTTTTCCGACGCTATTTTAGACATATACATCTTTCAAGACGGATATCTCCCAGGTTATCAATTTCTAAATTATTTCCTTTATAAAATTTAATTATTGTATAATGAAGTTTAGTTTAAAGTATAAACTTAATGTTCAAGTTACAATTTGATTAAAATAAAATGACCTGTTTGCTGTGCAGATTCTTGGTATCAAGGGTTACAAATTTATAAAAAATCATCTTGACAGCTCCAGTCATTTGGTCATGGTGAAAGGAAACTCTACTGTATGTGTAGTGTAAATATAACAAATTAAAATAAATTAAACTAAATTAGGCAAGGAGGTATGCACCGATCAAATTCAATGCTCACGAGCTTGGTTATCGTGGTAAAAACGAACAAGGTATTCTTAATTGTGCGGCAAAAGTCTAATTGTTTCTAATTGAATGCTAAACACTTGAGATTTTAACAATAAATTTACTCGATTTTTGTTGAATATAAAATTAAAATAAACGAAAGACTCTCTCATTTAATTCCAACTTAGAACTAAGTATTAGCTCACTTATTAAGTGACACGAATGTTTTTTAATATAAACTTGCTTAACTGATTTAAAAATACTGCTTAACAGAGGGCTGTCCCTCAAAGAGGTGTTTTATTTTGATTCTTGAATTTTGAATTTAACTTTAAAATACAAGTGAAATAAAATAATTAAATGAAATTTTAAATAATTTTTTAATCAATTAAAGAATAGGTAAAAAAATTATTATTTTGTTTATTATTGAATTGAATCGAGTAATGAATGCTTTTGTGAAGATATCAATATTTGTGGCGATTTTGAGTGCAATCATTTTAGTGATATTTCCCGATATTTCCAATTATAGTTTCATTTTAATTAATAATTCATTTAAAAAATTCAATGACTATTCATCGGAGGAAAAGTCGGCGAAGAATTGTCTCTCAGAAAATGAGCAGCTCTTCACTAAAAGTCAATTGTCTCGATATGACGGTTCCGGTGACTCATTAGGTCTGTATTTATCTTTTTTGGGAGTTGTCTACGATGTGTCGAAAGGAGCCCAGCATTATGGTCCTGGTCAGAGCTATGGCTTCTTTGCGGGTAAAGACGGGACCAAGGCATTTATTACTGGAGACTTTACCGAAACGGGACTTATCGATGATTTGTCTGAACTCGATATCGAAAGCTTTGATGGAATCCAAACGTGGATTGATTTGTACGAAAAGGAGTATAAAAGAGTCGGCAAATTAGTCGCAACTTATTATGACTCAAACGGCTGTCAAACGGAAGCACTTGTTTGGGTTCGCAAACAAATTGACAAAAACAATGAACTTAAAGAATCAGAGAACCAAGAGTCAGAGATATTTCCCTACTGTAACTCAGAGTGGAGCGCACAAACCAACTCTGGCAGAGTCTGGTGCAGTCGGGCCAGTGGTGGCCAACAGCGCGACTGGATAGGAGTCCCCCGACAATTGTTTATGACAGAAAAAAAACGGTACCGGTGTGCTTGTGTTCGCGATACCGGACTACCAACTGTTCCCGCCATTGTTTATGAAGACGACCCAAATGATGATAAAGAGGACCAAAATGTTGGAGATCTGAATAACCCGATGCTCAAGGAATACGAAGGTTGTGCTCCTAATTCGTTCGAATGCATAATCAAAGACTAAATGTTTGACCAATTTTTAATTTATTAATAAAATGTTTAAAATCAGAAATATTTAATAATTAGATGTGAGATCCGGGAGTTTGTGCTGCACTGCCGGCACAACCCGGACATAAGTGGAGGGTTTCGTGAATGAAAAGGTCACAATCAATGCAAAAGAGGTGATTACATCGTTGACACCGACCGCCAGACTTGGTTCCAATTTGTTGATTACATGCAAAGCAGGGGATGGTCTGATAGGACTCATCACTCAACTCTTCATACATATCCACAGGAAATAAATGGTGATAAGAACGCGCCAAATGGGCCGGAGATACAAGAGTCAGACCACACACCTGACACTCAACTGGTAGTTCGCAATACTTTGAGTTGCACTGAGGGCACAGGTAACCCGAAGTGCTGAAGTTTGTCTCATTGTTTAAATGACAGACACACATTGAGGCTCTCGCCTGTCCTTCATTCAAATACGTAGGAAATCCGATTCGCATTAGAGAAGATTCAGTAAGAGAAGAGGGCGGGGGATCCACGTGCTGGTGGAGTATGTCTCTGTAATGGCACTCATCTAAAAGCACGTCATAAACACCTTTTGTCTGCTTCGCGAGTGTTCGACATATCTTTATTTCTGCAGTCAATCCAATGACAGAACAGCGAATGTTTTGCAAACACAGACTTTTTATAGTTTGGTGAATATCACTCGGGTCACAAGTGGTTAGGCTTCCCATTATAACCAACACTTCTCTACTGGTGTGAGTCGGCATATGTCTGATCCAAATACAAAAATATTTAGTACAAAATGTTTTGACTTAAGTTCAGCTCAAATTCAACGGCAAACAAATCATTTGTCGTTTGAATCATTCAATTTATAACAACTACTAGTGTTGACCGTTGAAGAAGAGGTAACCGAATCAATACCTGAGTGTTCGCATTGATAGTTCCAATGCGTTTTGAAGGGATGGTTCCCCAGAACAGGTCATGTCCGCAATGCGACGAATAGCATCCAAATGGTTCTTAATGTTTGCGCTCAAATCTGATATCTTTTCTGCTCTTTTATTTCGGGTCACAATTATTGCCAATTGACTGATAGGGTTCTGATCTATCAATTCGTTTACGAAAGTTTCCAACAGTTTTGTCGTACATTTCAGTCGATTGGGTTTCAAGTCTTGGAGAGCCATCGCTGAAGACATGTCAACGACAATGAATATGTGCCTCATCTGTATGTCATTAACTTTTAGTTGATGTTTGATATCATTTACAACAGATTGCAAATACATACCATTCCGAGTCTGAGGTTCTTCCGTCTCTCAATCCGTTTCCGTTTCGCCCGATTCACCAAATCATTGACAGTCGACTCAATGAGGCCGTCGTCTGTCTCTCTGATGGCTTCCCTACAAACAAAATAATCAATCAATTGATGACAATTAAAACTGAATGCCAACCAAGTCTTCTCATATTCCGTTTCCCAACGATAGCCTTTGGGCTCGTCTTCTGTTTCCATCTTTGACTGTTAATCAGATCCACTGACACTTATTTCAAATTATTATTATTGCAAACCTCTTCAAAATAATTATAATAAATCACTAATTACTTAATGTTTCAAAACTCTTAAAAACTGATTACTATTTCAGAATCGGTTTTGAAGTTTTGGAAAAGAAAAAGTAGTATTAAATGGGAAGTAATGACAGTTTTATGGAACAAATCAATTGCTTTCTGCACTAAATTACTATCAAAGTTATCCTTTTTATGCACTTTTAACCACTGTTTACACAAGAAATGTTCTTCACATAACACATGCAATATGGAGGGGTTTTCCAAAAATGACACGTCGTTTGTGAAGAGTAATCAACACAAATATGGAGTCTTTTCATTGTGTGATCGCGTCGTCAGTCCTTCTAATGATTGGAAAAGAGTTTCAATGATTTGGAGTCGAATTGCGAACAAATGGTTTCACATTTCCATTGATTTGTGTTTAATTGTAAGCAATGATTACATGAGTACTGCAAATGATTTCCATTAGACTTAAGCGACTGTCAAACTCCACAGTCTTTAAATCAATTGAATGCAAACATTTAACCGATTTAATCGATTCGAGGCTTGTTTTCAGTGCAGAAGTGATGTGAAGTGAAGACACTTTGTTTACATCAATTCAATTGATTTGAATGCAAACGAAAGCATTTTTTTGTTTATTTAATCAAAAATAGTTAGAATTTTATTGACTTTTTTATCATTCAATCGGCGATTAATGTATTTTTGAACCAAATATTACAAACGATTGTATTAATAATTTGCGAACAAATTTGTATTTATTTTTGTTTGAAAATTGATTGGAAATATATTTAGAATAATTTGTCAAAATTGTGAGCAATGCAGACGATGTCGTCGCCATACAGGGCTCAGTTCAATAGTGGTGCTGCTTCGGGTCACCCCCCGCCCCACCCGTCGCCATACCATAAGTACCAGAAGCCGAACACGAGTTTCTATGTGTTTCAGCCGAGACCTGCGGTGTCTGCTGTATATCAGGCCACAGAATTCGATGGCAAACGACTTCGCAAAGCCATCGCCAGAAAGACTGTCGACTATAACTCGTCTGTGACTAAAATGCTTGAGTCCAGGGTATGGCAGAGAGACCAAAGGGACTGCCCTACACTTGAACCCGATATCGGCTATTATACTGAGGTTTTAATCTGAATATTTGAAAATTTTGATGTTAACTGTAGTTGTGATCCGACAGATGGTTCCGCCCCTCAATATGTTGGACAACCCCACTAATTGTATTACCACTAAATTCGTCAGAACCTCAACAAATAAGATGCGATGCCCTATATTTTGTGTGTTGTGGACACCAGAGGGTCGCCGACTAGTGACGGGCGCCTCCAGCGGGGAGTTTACTCTTTGGAATGGATTGACTTTCAATTTCGAGACTATTCTTCAAGTAATGCAATATTTTATTGTTTGAGTCAAAGTAAGTGACGTTTAATTATTTGTCGGACATTAGGCTCACGACAGCGCCGTACGTGTTATGGTCTGGAGTCGGAACGATCATTGGATGGTTACGGCTGACCAAACGGGTTATGTAAAGTACTGGCAGAGCAATATGAATAACGTGAAGATGTTCCAGGCCCACAAAGAGCCGGTCAGAGCTATCAGGTGCGCCCACACCACCGGTTTCGGTGATGTATTGTTGACTTGTATTTGTATAATCGAATCATTCGTTTTTGCAATCAATAAATTTTACATAAAATTGAATGCATTGCGAAATAAAGTTTCAATTTGCGAACAAAACTTCTCTCAAATAAAGTCTAACTTAAAAAGTGTTACTTTTGTCACTATTTTGTCGATTACTGCCAATAAAGTTGTTTTAGTCATCAAAAGTTTCACTCATTTTAGACTCATTTCAAGACTTTTGTTCGAAATTCAATTTCTTCGCTCAACTTATCTATTGTTTTGATATTTATTTTCAATAAAATTCATTTTCAATTTAATGATTAGATTAATGATATATTTTTCGTTATTTGAGTCAAACAAATACTCCATTTTATTGATCTTCCAAATGAAAAGTCCTTCGAATTGTTAAATCAGAAATAGAAACCATTAGAAAGTCTCAGAAGACATCAGATAACCATTTTTTGCACATTCCTCACAACTGGTAATACAAAAAACATTAATTGGTCCAAACATTCTCTACTTATTTTCATTTCACTTAATATCGAAAAACACTTTAAACACATTTTAACAATCTTTTAATAAAAGGGTTTTCTTATCAAATGTTTTGGTCTTAAAAAGGAATAAAAAGTTTGAATTGAATTTTTATTCATTTAAAATCGTTTCCAATTGCACTCATATAATGCTTAAAGTATATGTGCTGTCAAAGTGAACTTATAGAAGAATTAAACCATTGAAACTATTTCTGATTCTCTCTTTGTCTGCTTCTTTTCAACAAAATGATCTAGTTTGAATATCTGATTAATTTATAACTTCTTTCATTAAAATAATTTCATATTTAGCAATGTTTAAAATGCAAGCATTAGCATCAACTTGCTTCATTTTAAAAATTTCAGGCCCTGTTAATATTCTTTGTTCGATTCAATAGTTTTGGTAATTTAATGTGTTTTGAAATTATTATAAAAAACATTTCTAAAACTTGAAAATCAGTTTTTCATTAAAATTAGTTTCTTTTCAATGAGTGAGTAAAGGATTGCATTCATTATAATCCGTTTCTTTAATTTAATATTGAAAATGTTTAAGAGTCTAAGAAAAGTACAATTATTGGAAACGATTTATTACTTAAAAAGCAATAAAACACTTAATTTTTAAAATTTCCAATCGATTAACAAATCTTTTCCCGACTCTGTGCACAGTTTTTGTCCGACTGACTCGAAGTTTGCCACCTGTTCAGATGATGGCACTGTCAGGATCTGGGACTTCTTGCGCTGCTTTGAAGAACGAATACTTAGAGGACACGGCGCTGATGTCAAAGGAGTCGATTGGCATCCCTATAAGTCTTTGATCGCCTCCGGCAGTAAAGATAGTCAACAACCCGTTAAGCTTTGGGACCCTAAGTCCGGTCAAAGTTTGGCCACTCTGTAAGACCAGTTGAATGAGTTTCAGTTGAAGTGACAATTGCCTTGATTGCAGACACGCCCACAAGAACACTGTCACTGACATCAAGTGGAACCAAAACGGCAATTGGCTCTTAACCTCTTCCAGAGACCATTTGATCAAAATTTTCGATATCAGGAATATGTCGACAGAAATGCAGACATTCAGAGGACATAAGAAGGAAGCGAGTTGTGAGTCATTCCATTCCATTTGTTTCTTCAATTTATTCCAATTTCTATTTGTTTTAATGACAGGCCTGTCGTGGCATCCAATTCACGAAAGTCTTTTCGCTAGTGGAGGCTCTGACGGATCCATACTCTTCTGGTTAGTCGGGTATGTCTTCAGTCCTCAGTTGTCTTTCGTTTAGTTAATGTAATTATATATAGAACTGACAAAGAAGTGGGAGGTATGGATGGAGCGCACGACTCCATTGTCTGGTCATTGAATTGGCACCCTTTGGGTCATATATTAACGTCTGGTTCTAATGACCACACCTGGTAAGGCATCACCCATTCTCTCAGTTCCTATTCATTAACATTTATGTTAAAATGCAGTAAATTCTGGACCCGTAACCGACCCGGAGATCGAATGCGTGACAAATATAATCTGAATCTTTTGCCCAAAGGCTCAGAAGAAGCCGAATATGATGATGTGGTGACTGCGCCGTCCATTCCAGGTATGGGTTTTGGTGATCAAGAATATGAAGAAGAAGAGGAGCTCATGAATGGGCCGTCGATTCCTGGTCTGAATATGAATGACGACAACAAAGAGCAACAGCGAAAAGTGCCATACGCCAAACCCATCCCTAAACAGTTCCAACAGCAATGGAACGGAGACACAAAACGATTGTCTCCTCAATCGATGTCTTCAACTAATAATAGTTCTAATAATCAGTCAAAAGAAATGCCGAATCCGGGTCCTCCCACTCAACCAAATATGACTACACCTATTGGTCGCGGTTTTCCCAATTCCAATCAAAATGTGATGGGAGGACCTATGCCTCGATTCGGAGCGCCTTCTGGTCCGGAAACGCGTCCATTTATACCTCCACCGAATATGTCATTACAGGGACACCATTCAAGTCACCCGTCAAACAACCCGAACATTCCGCCTCCATATATGATGAATTCTCGGATGCCACCACCACCTATACCTCCGATAATGCCTTCGGGACCGGCCTCTCATCCAATGAATGAACATAACATACGTCACGACAATTACTTTATTCATAATACGAATCACAGACAAAATGCTCCAATGGATAGGCCGTTGTCTCCGCGCTCAGCACTGAATCGAGACACAGACGAACGGTTCGCTCATTTGAATCATTTTGATGAAGATCTCAGACAAGAAAGAAGTGATCGACAATTCGACGATCACTTCGACAGACCTTATGCTCACAGGTTTAACGATAGGCCCGACAGAAGAGATAATCATTTCGAAGAAAGACATCTGAATAGAGACGACCAAAGAAGAGATGAACCCGTCGATCGGTGGCGACGGGAAGATAATGATCTACCATTTAGACATGGATTCGCTGGCGATCAAGACTTCAGAAATAGGAAAAGAGTGTGGAATAGCGATTCACCTAATGATCACGACATAAATGACGAGCAAAACCACTTCCAACCACCAGATCGGATGTGGAACAGGATTTCTCCGAACGGAAACATAGATAGAGATCGCGACCGAATGTATTGAACTCTTGTAAAGCAAACTATTGTTTGATTTGTATTTAAATAAATAATAGAATTATTATTGAAGTCCTTTATATTCAGTTCTGTTTATCTTTGGCGGAAAAGACCATTAGTCCGGTGCGGTTACAACAACCAAATGCTTCAGTCAGAGATCAGAGATGGTCCAGCTAACCAACCATGTGTCGGGCGGGGGGCAAAAACATCCCATTTCTACAACAATTTCCTTCAAGAAGCCCATGGGAGTATTTTCAGTTTGCGGGTGGGGACGAAAGAGCCCTTTATTGGCCATCCCTTATTTTAGTCTATCTGTGCACTTGAAAATGCTTTCGTTAAGTTTGAAAAGTAATGGCAATACTATGAACGCATGCGCTTTGAAATGTAGGATAGATTAAAAGGTTTTTAGTGACGCTCAGTCTCTCACTTAAGACAGTTGTCTCTCAGTATATCTGTTGCCAAATAATAAAAAAGTCAATCAGACAGACAGTCACTCAAATTTAATTATTATTTTTTTTAATCGATTTAATTGTAAACTCAAATCAACATAACATCAAATGTAAGTCAAAGAAATTTAATGAATTGTATGTATAAACAATTGATTATAAACTAGAAGGAGGAATGGGTATGGCCTAGTGCATAACTTGCCAGTCCGGACAGGTTCTCATTAACCAAAAATTAAAACCAAAAATTGAAACCAAAAGCAAAGCAAAATGCAGACAAAATCAATGATTCTGACATTTGAGTCGTTTTGTCGCATTCATTGATTACTTAATCATTTCTTTAATTCTTTCCCTATATTTTGTCCTTCGATTGATTGTTACTTTTAGTTTGAATGAACACTTTTATTGATAGTAATGATAACCTGTCCAAACTCCATTTAAACTTCATTTAGCTTATCTCTCGAAAAATAGCTTAAAGTTGTAGTTCTTCAAAAAGTTTTAGTGGTTGATAGTTCGCCATCTTTTACAAAATAAATCACCTAGACGCCATTTTCAGCTAAATTCCTGTCAAAACAGGTTAATCGTTATTTGACCGAGTTGCTAACTTTTTTGCAAAAATTTAATTGGCCAGGACCCAACAAACTAATTCTTAAAACAGGTGGTAAATTGACGTGAGATTACCGTGTCTTACGCATCACTGACCAAGAAACTAGATATGATTATTAGCTTGTAATGTGAATAGGACTGTGCCGTCACTTCCGCCGTTTTTACCTCAGTGTCTCAATTATCGCAAATGTGAGGAAAATAACCACATAGTTATCAATCAAACAACTGGTTAGCAATTGAAAGATTGCATTGAAAAAAGGCCTTGCACCTAAGAAAGCAATTTATAAAAAATAGAACATACATGTATATATGTATAGGAACTTTGAGTAAAGACTGTTAAGGCTTAAAAAATTAAAAAAGGGAAATAACAGTAAAACTATTGATTCTATGACAAGACTTCTACCATAGAAAGCATTTTACAGTGAACTGAATCTTTAATTAACTTAACTTCATATCTCCAAGATCTGTTAATTCGGTACAGAATCAATAGAACTGAGGAACTGTTCAGATAATTGTCCAAAACTCCTAATTTGTCTTATAAACAACCCTTTAGTCGATTTGACTGCGAATTGAAGAGTTTTAAAATGATCTGTTAGATTATGTTTTTGGTTGACAAATTGAACAAGTTTGTGCCCCATATTATTCATTACATTTATTGCAGGGCTGAGGCGGACATAGCTCTTATCGGTTTGGCGGTTATGGGACAGAATCTGATCCTTAATATGGCAGACAATGGCTTTACTGTATTTATTTATTTATTTAATATTTACTAATGTTTTACTATTGATGTGCGTTTATTGCTATAATTACAACGGCTTTAGCTGATAATAGTCGAGGCAAAACAAATTGAACAACAATTTCAAAACTTTTCTATGATAGGTCTGTGCATATAACCGGACCACTCAAAAAGTAGACCAATTCTTAGAAAATGAAGCCAAGGGCAAAAGTGTTGTCGGTGCCCACAGTATCAAAGAGATGGTCGACAAGCTTAAGAAACCGCGTCGAGTCATACTTCTGGTTAAGGCCGGAGCAGCAGTCGATGAGTTCATCAAACAATTGATACCACACCTCGAAAAAGGAGACATCATTATAGACGGCGGAAATTCTGAATACACAGACAGTCAGCGTCGCTGTAAAGAACTCAGAGAAAAAGGCCTTTTGTTCGTAGGCTCGGGTGTCAGTGGAGGTGAAGAAGGCGCGCGTTATGGCCCTTCTCTCATGCCTGGCGGACATCCTGAGGCCTGGCCTCACATTAAGCCCATATTTCAAAAAATCGCTGCAAAAGCTGATGGAGAGCCCTGTTGTGATTGGGTCGGAGAAGACGGCGCCGGACATTTCGTCAAAATGGTTCACAACGGTATCGAATATGGAGACATGCAATTGATATGTGAGGCCTACCATCTGATGAAAGATGCTCTCGGTATGAGTCATGACGAGATGGCCACCACTTTCGAGGAGTGGAATAAATCGGAATTGGATTCGTTTCTCATCGAAATCACAAAAGACATCTTGAAATATAAGGACTCAGACGGAGAGGCTCTCGTTTCTAAAATCATGGACTCCGCCGGACAGGTATTCAACAATCTTTTTATTAACTCATTCACTGTTAGGTTTTATTTTAAAGTTTTTTAGTTTACAAATGATTTTAAATTCTATGCTTGTATTTAATAGAAAGGAACAGGAAAGTGGACGGCTATCTCTGCTCTGGACTACGGAGTTCCTGTTACCCTTATTGGAGAGTCAGTGTTTGCTCGTTGTCTTTCATCATTGAAAGAGGAGAGAGTTGAGGCCAGTCGTGTGTTGAGTGGACCTCAACCCAAGTACGAGGGTGATAAAGAAAAGTTGAAAGAAGATATTCGAAAAGTAAGTTCCGCCTGAAATGAATCCATATTCTAGTGTTGACTGAAACCAATTTGAAGGCTTTATACGCGTCCAAAATCGTGTCGTACGCCCAGGGATTCATGTTATTGAGAGAAGCCGCCAAACAATTCAATTGGAAACTCAATTATGGAGGTATAGCCTTGATGTGGAGGGGAGGTTGTATTATTCGGAGCGTATTTCTGGGCAATATTAAAAGCGCGTTCACCAAAAACCCAAATCTCACCAATTTGTTAGTCGACGACTTCTTCCTTAAAGAAGTAGACAAATGTCAGGAGTCGTGGAGAAATGTTGTTTCCAATGCTGTGCTCCGGGGTATTCCCACTCCCTGTTTCAGTACAGCTCTAGCCTTCTTCGATGGCTACAGATCAGCGACATTGCCCGCAAATTTAATTCAGGCTCAGCGCGACTATTTCGGCGCTCACACCTATGAATTATTGTCAGCACCCGGCAAATGGGTTCACACCAATTGGACCGGAAGAGGTGGCAACGTCTCGGCCTCAAGTTATAACGCCTGATAACATTTGATCAAAATTTGTTAGATTTGATAAATTTTAGTTTTTAATATATTTTTCACATTTGTTACAAACGTTAAGTTTTGCAAATAAATGATTTGGGAATAGAGTGCAAAACCCCTTATTGTGAACCCAATCCCCAAATGTAATACACTTTTAAACAATATTTTTATTTTTCCAAAAATAAAATTATTGTTTATATCACTTGACTTAAGGTACGAATTATTAACGGTTGAGGATTCACTTCTAAGGACATTGCACTCAACATTACATAAGATTTTTAACTCTTAAGTGAATCAACAATTGTCTGCATTTGATCTTTGAACGCATCCCATTTGGTGGGTGTGTACCAAATGCCTCGATTACTTTTCTTGGCTTTATTTTGATTTACGATTAGACTTCTGTACAGACGCTTATAAGAAGTGATTCGATTTAAGCGTTGGTCCAATGGATTGACAACTGCCAGACCTCTTTCTATCAGTTCTGTGTTCACATTCTTTTTGATCACATTTCTCTTCTGTTGGGAAGCAATGCATTTGATATCGTTTTCGATTCGATCAATAATTTTAAACCAAATTATTTTATTTTCAACATTCAGTTTAAGCCAATAAACTCCTGAAATGTTTGGTTGTATGGCCACCAAAGAGATACTCAGCATTCGCTCTAAATTAATAAAATAGTAAGTGACCAAGTTTGCTTTTTTAATAAATTACTCATATTCTTGAAAATGAAATGCTTTTAAAACTTATATCTTATGGCAATCAATCTAAAGGTTATTTAAGACAACATTTTACAATATGATAGACAATATGATAAGAACCGAAAATAATAACTACAAACCATTTGATAGATGCTTCCAATGCCAGGGCATCGCCATAATTGGTATGTGATCCACATTAAGTGTTCCGTCGGTGGACACACTTTTGACAACCCCTCTTAAACTGATATTCTTTTTTATAAATGTTTTGGGAATTTTGTCGTTTGAATAGAATTTGGTGGCCTTTAAAACAATGTTTAATTAAATGGTAAAAATAATTGACTCACAAAACGTATACTCCTGAGCGCTACTCCAACACCGATCAGTCCGAGAGCGCCAATCGAAAGCTATTCATAACATTCCCGTATTTTTGAAAATTAAATGGTTTTATAGTTCTTACTTTCATTTCCATTAAATGGCTGTCCATATAATTACTCAGACTTTCAATAAATGGGTTTCCTTCAGATTTTGAATTCATGTTTCTTTGGGTTTCTTTTTGACCCTAAAAATGAAAATCAAAATGAAATAGATGTCAAAAATTAATTAATTAATGTTTTTATTTTTGACAAAAAAAATTAATGGGATTTTCTGTACAATAAGTCTTTTTAATACATAAAGTGATACGAAAAACAATAAATGAATGATTAGTTTATTCTTTTTCAAGAGAAACACCAGATTTGGTGAAAACATGAATCGGTCGCCGAAAACCTATTCAAATAGAAATCAGTCATAAATTTAATTCAAAGAATCAATAAATACCTTTAGAAGGGTTGGTAGGAGTGCCCACCAGTTCTGATTGGCTGAACCCGACTTCTCGAGACAATAAGTATTCATTGAACTGTTCGGGTCTGAACTCAATTGAATTGAAGTTCTTAAGAGTTGTTTCCTAAGAAAACAATTAAATAACTGAGAGATTGAATACATTGAAACTTACATTCATTTTCTTCTTCTTTTTGTATGAAGAAAAAGGCTGCGCCTCTAATATCAGTTTTCCATTGGGTCTGAGTTGAGAAAAGATGCGTTTAAATAATGTTTTGACTCCAGAGTCGCCCCAATTCAAGTGAATCCATTTGGTTAGACTCAGACATAGGATTGCATCGAACTGTTGTTTGTGGACATTAGAAGAGTCTTCACTTTCAGTGACATAGTTTCCGCTAATAAAACAGACATTTTTGGGGAAATTTGTGTTTTTATCGACACTTGAAGCCAATGGTCCGTGAAATAAGGGTAAAGATATGGGAAAGTCTTGTGTTTGGAGAACACTCGAAGTGATGTAATGGCGAACATTTTTATTCGCAGTCTTTATCAGACAATTATCGATATCCAAACCAATGATCTTTTTTGGTTCAAAGTTCTTAGCGATGGCTAACGTCACGTGACCGACATTACAACCAATATCTAAGACATCTCTGTTTTCAAACCATTCTTTCTTAAAGCAGTCGAGGCGAGAGTCCTTTTGGTTGATATTTCTGTAACCATAATATCGGTCATAATTCCCATATCGAAACTTTTCGTCCTTTTCTCTGAAATTTGCTTCTTTAGAACGAAATTTGTTTTTTCTATACTTTTTATGAACGGTTTGTTTGTGTTTGGTTTCATTGTTGTTAACCATTTGCTCCGATTCTATATTTGGCTTCGAGTGGTTTCCGAATCTTCGGTGTTTACCACCGATGCCCTGACGTATCACAGGAGACACTATTTTATCCACACATTTGATTCCTTCATTGAATCGCAGTTTCTGATGTTTGTTTACATTTTCTGTGCATTTCTTTGTTTCGACCAAAGAGTCATTAGTCTTAACGGCAACAATGGTGTCCGGTTCGGGCTCTGCTGTCGTCTCGGAGTCGGTTCGCCTTCTTTTGCGTTTACGCGACTTATTCTTAGTCTTTGGAGAGATGAGACTCGACTCATCGATGTCTTCATTGCTATACAAATTCAAGGGGTCCTTCATATTGGCAGGAATTAAGACTTCGACCTGAGTCTTATGTTTAGGAGTTGGAAGCGGTGAAGATTGTGGGGTCACTTGATTGGCACCATTGGCCAGACTCGACAGATTCAATGGATCCGTTATGTTTCCGCCCAACAAGAACTTTGTCGGTAAAATTATCCGGTCTTTACGTCTCTTCTGATTAAGATATTTCTGGTCATTAGTACTGAAAGAATATCTTCTTTTGCGATAATTAGAATCACTTCTCTTTCTGAAGATCTGCGGATCATTGCCTTTACTGGAAGTAACGTTAAGATATTTTTGGTCTTTAGTCGACCAATCACTCGACAACTCCTTCAATGTCTTAACATTTCCACAGACATTAGATCCAGACTTTGCTTTCGAATGGATTTGATCTAATGATACGTTGGAACGATTGGGTGAATGAAAGCTGCTATAAGTCGGCGATTCTTTCACTCGAGGAGGAGTCACAATAGACAGACCTCCCGAAGACATTGTCTTAATTGGACAGTTTATTCGGCTTAGAAGTGGACAAAAGTCAACTACTTTATGAGTCTCGGAACAATTGCAAGAAAAACCAAACTATTTTGACATTTGGGGGATCGGACGACACGTGACTTTGTTTACACTTTGCGTCAATCGATAGCACTTTCAATATGGCGTCTGTTTATTGATTTCATTCAGAAGAGTTTAAATGACAAAATCTAACGCTTCGGATGGCATTTTGGTCACACACTGCCACTAATTGTTGGCTTTTCATACTGATCTAGTCAAATAACCGATTGGACAAAAAGAAAATTACCTCAAAGATGTTTAAGAAGAATGAGATGATAATTGAATGATGCTTTTGCTGACAATAGTCTAATGAATGACTTTTACACACTTTATATATAAGCAAAGCGTTGTAAGTGTCGACAGACAGCCCTCTGGCGGTCATTCACTCCAATAGTTGTTCACTTGTTTTGAAGCCGACTCACGATATGGTGACTCTAAGCCACGCCCTCAATGTAATCAACATATTATTGTAATAATTGGTTTCTAATCCAAATGATTTATAATTTCCATATCTTCGATGGCAATGGTTTGTGTCGGTTCTCATTGAATGGGGAGGAAAAGGAGGACACAACCAAACTGTTGTACGGATTTTTATATTCACTAAAGTCTTTCACCCAAAGAATTGGTCCGATTTTAATAAAAGACAATAATTTCCTGACGTACTCGACAACAGCCTATCAGTTGATTTTCTACGAAATGCCCACTTCTATAAAGTTTGTGCTAATCGTAAGCCCAGACCTGACCAAAAACAATGAGTACTACAAACAACTTCTTCGGGATATGTATCGAATCGTTTACGTCGAGTATTATGTGAAGAATCCGATCAAAAATGATCTGCAAATCGATTCACAACTATTTCGCGACAAATTAATCGAATTTTTCAGTAAAGTTTAATAAATGTCTTTAAATACTTGTGAATGAAATCAGTTTTAAATTACAATTAAAGTCAAAGGAATGTCCGTTCATTCGGCCTTTTCTTTAGGGATTTCTTTGTAATAAAGGAAAACAAAACTGAATATAAAGACTCCGAACATCATAGAGAAAGAACTGATATAATAGGGATAAGCGGACGGAATGAAACGTTCGTATTGAGTGTGTTGTAGGGGTCGGACACTGACTTGTGTGGCGCTATACAGATATGTGTAACCGATTCGGTTGTACTCGACTTTGAACTGATAGACGCCGTAAACGTCAGGTATTTTGAAGTTCGAGACGTAATGTTTGCCCACTTTTTTCAAAGCCGTTCTTACGAATGGATCGATTCGTACGAATTCGAGCTGAATATCATTGGCATCGAAGGGCACCCACTTTCCAGAATCGTATTTCTCAATTTCAATGGTGAAGACAACGTCATCCATTACAGTGTAGGCCTCTGGCGGTGTTGTTTCGCCCACTTTGTGATGGCGTACGCGCCCCACACGGAGAACACCTTCTTCTTTGAAAACCCATTTGGAAAGAGCGACGGCGAGCGCTTCGTTACCCGATTTGTTCACTTTCTCATTACTGCCTCGTTTTTGAACACTCGATCTGAAGAATGAATCGCTGAAGAAATCGAGAGAACCGGTGAAGACGACCCGAGCGTTGTTTCGAGCCTGAAGTGCAGACACCAATAGAGTATTCCTGCCCACCGCGTGCGGATACTATTCCCATAATAACCCTCTATTAACATTCAATACAATACAAAAATGATAAGTACTTCAGTTATCTTCTTATTTGGATCATAAGAATAAGCGGTGGAATCGGCCAAAAGAATGTCCAAAACCAAGGGATTGTTCTGATCGGAAACCATTCCGATTCCTCTGTAAAGTATGGGTGCAATGGTCTTACGATCGCCGACAATAGTTGGCGCGTCCAACAAACTTTGTGAGTCAGCGATAATCAGTGTATGCCGTCCCTCATCTGACACATCATAGTTGAAATGGTCGATGACATGAGCGCCCTCCTCGTCTATTTCAATGCCTACTTCTGTGGCCAATTCTCTGATGGCGTCGCCCACATTGCTGTTGGCGGCCACTAAGACATTGCCTCCGTTGTCAATGAACTCAGTGATGGCCTGAACGTTGACATTACCGCCGAATTCTGTGCAGACATACAACCAAATCAGCATTAAATCGATATATTACTCATAGAATACCTTCGACAGAAGGGGCAAAGATTATCAGATTTTTGTAGAGATGAGACCCGTATTTCATTAATGAAAGGGTCGGGTCGTCCGCTGAACGGTATGTCAGTTGAAGTCCTCGTTCTATAAGTGTTTAAATGGATTAAAGTAAATGAAAATAAAAGATATTTAGTGACAAACGTTGCAATGACTTGAAGAACAGGGAATGGGTTTCCCTTATCGCCAAATTATCCAAAAGGACCAGAGTCTCAGACCAAGACTCTGCCGCCGACAACAATACAAATGACAACAAACAGATTGTCTTTAACCCAAACATTCCAATTATTGGATAAGTTTTGTAGAAATGATACTTAATTTGAAATAAATTCAATTTCAATGAATATGAGAAAAGCCGACAGAAATGAAATGCTGGCACTCATTGACACTCAATATTATGTTCTCATAAAGTCTGTTACACAGTAATTCATTTGAAAGCGGAACCCCTAAACCAATTTATGGCCACTTATAATCACATCTCTTCTGACAACTCTATTAAACTGACAACAAATGTCATCTTTCTATTTACCGATATTTTATGCATTTTTGTAAAGCAAAAGCACGTCTTTTAATTGGAAAACAAATTTTGTACAGTTTTATGAAATTTTATGTTTCATTTAAAGAGATTAGTTTTAGTATAGTTATAGACTTATCTATTAGAGTGGTCTAAACATAGCGCTCATTATACAGGTTTGTTCATTAAACAGGGGTTCATTATAAGGGACTGTTTTTGACATTAATGCCCATTGAAGTGGATTTGGAATCTAGAAGTTGTTCATTATGAAGGAAAGCTCATCAAAACTTATATATGATGTTCATTATATAGGCATTCCAGTGTATTTCCATGTGGAACCTTGGTCCTTACAAAGTCTACATGGAATGACTCAACCTTTTAGTGGACAATAGATTTAATTAAATTCTTGATTCATATTTTGGAGAAATTCTTTGAAAAGACAAAATGGTCGGAATGGTTGAGCAAAATCTTCAGTGAATTGCTTTGAGAGAAACATTGCGATGACAGCACTGGGAGGGCTGAGTCCTCCAATTGTATTCATAAGAATATTTAGTCTCGATTTCAGTTTTACATAATTTGCCAAAAGTTTGCAAATTATTAAACAAAGTGTTCATATTATGGGCGCTTTGTTTGTGAGTTATTAGATGTTTGTTAAGACAACCCCTCGACATATACTCGGTATCGAAGCGAATGTCATGAATCCGATTGATATTGAGAGGGGACAGCCATACACTCAGCGAAACGTCTTCACTGCGGAATAACTGTAAGAGCTGTGCATTTTGTGACACAAATCGAATTACTTCTTCTGATACAACATATCCTCCGCCCAAAGCGTACGGCAAATATCTGTCACATAATAACCAATTAGGTTCTGACCACTGCCCAGACCTCTTGACATGAGCCCTACCATCAAAATAGCCCATATATAAAGGTTTTGTGTCTGTTTTACTAATTGTTCTCTGAAGAAGTTCATCGAAGAGTAGATCGACTCTGAGGAAGGAGTCGTCGTCCACTTTCACCATATAATTGAATCTCATTTTATTTGAAAACCATTTGAGAGTCAGAAGTAGTTTCAGAGACAAAGAAGTATAGCTGTCCTTCAGGTGTGGGAACAGAACCATATCTTTGTGTAATTCTTGTTCAGAGTGTAAAGAGTTTAAGTCACTTTGATTCAGGTCTAAAGTGCCGACAATGAAGTAATGTCTTGTCTTTCGATCGGCCGACAGTCGAAGCCAAGTCTCTCGAATGGTTTGTCTTCGATCGACATTTGAACTGCTGCTGAATATAACGACAATTAAGAATGTTTTGTCAACTGATAACAGCTCTTGTTTTGCGTCAATGTTTGTCACCATTTGATTGCATTGATTTGAATCCCAACTAAACATAAGTCCAAACATAAAACCAAATGAAAAGACACCGAAAATAACAATCAAATAATAAAATGTCTTAAAAGTAGTTCTGAAATAAATTGTCATAATATTTGATGACTTTGACCACTGATGACAACTATCACAATCAGTGATTACAATCCACGTCCTTTATGTTACACTTGTTTTGAACAATTGGTTCATAAATATTGTCTGTGATGTCAGCACTGAACACACAGAGCAGACAAAGTGCCGCCCATTTTCTGCATCCAATGGAAAGCCAGTGAATAAGTATTTGAACTTTTGGTACGTTTTGCTTACATTTGTGACAAAAGTGAACGAAATTTTCCTCTTTTAGTCGATTTTATTGGTTTTAATGTTTTAATCTCATTGTTTTGATGGAAGCCATAACGCCGTCGATGTTGGTGTCGGCCACCGATGTATTGAACGGCACAAAATGCGATGGTATCGAACTGACCAAAAATTTATTCAAAGATCATAAGATGTCAATCGATGGCAGCAAAAAACAACGACTCGAGACATACCTTCGAATCCGTTCTTTGCCTAATTTTGATTCAAAAGATCGAAAGCATTGCTATCAAGTGATGGACTCAAACACTCTTTTAGTGATACCCCCGAAGGGCTCGAATGCCAATAAATTCAATTCTGAAGCCGAGCGCAAAAAGTTTAGTTTCTCCAAGATATTTGAGGAAAAGGCAGATCAGTCTTCTGTTTACGACTCCTGTGCCCTTCCGATCGTAAAGCGCTTCCTTAGTGGTCAAAATGGCCTATTATTTGCCTACGGAATCACTTCCAGTGGAAAGTCTTACACAATGAGAGGAAACACAACCACTCCGGGAGTCATTCCTCGCGCTCTCAAAACTCTATTCGAAGTTATCGGCCATAAGATTGTTCGAGAAGTGCCTCAACTAAAGCCCAGCACTTTCACCGAATGTTCCCTTCTTTCAGCCGAAGATCGACTGATGGAAGAAGAGGTCCGGACTTTCATCTTCAGACAAAACGATGAAAGTTATGAAATGAAACTAAAAATGGATTCGTTTCGCTCACAAATATCTGTCATCAATGAGAATAGCAATGAATCCCTTTTATGGGACGATGTCTTGCACTCAACATTCAGAGCAAATGAGTCTAACATTCGGTGTTCGGTTTGGATCTCCTTTTATGAGATATACAACGAAATGATTTACGATTTACTCGAATTGGTTATCACTGGAGAGAAAAAACAGAAGATATTACTCTTGAAGGACGAATCGGACAACTATTACGTGAAGGGGTTGCGCCAAATCTTCGTAAGCAGTGCAGAAGAGGCCTATAAAGTGCTTCTCTTCGGACAAAACAATCTACACATCTCTTCAACAAATCTGAACATTAATTCGAGTCGTAGTCACTGCGCTTTCACTATAAGTCTGGTCAGCACTTTCAGCAACTCTTACATCAAAAGATCAGCTTTTAATATTAATCAGTCAGTCATCTGCTCCTTATTCTTGAGTTTCAATGAATTGTTTGTTTTCAGTTTATCGATCTGCGACTTAGCCGGTGCTGAGCGCAGCGAAAAAGCCAACAATACTGGGGATCGAATACGAGAGGCCGGAAAGATTAACGGATCACTTCTGTCACTAAGTCGTTGCATATCAACTCTAAGACACAATCAGAAGTTTGAGTGAGTCTTCTATTCTTATAATAAGTATTTAAATTAACATTTGTATGGATGTCAGACACGACGCTTCCAAACAACGATTTGTAAACTATCGCGACTCAAAATTGACGAAAGTCTTCCAACCGTTTCTCAATGGTAATGGAATGACTGCAATGATCTCAACAATGAATCCGTCGCCCAATTTGTTCGATGAGACCTTTTTTGCTCTTAAGTTTACAGGCGTTGCCTCACAAGTGATTGTGAGTTCTGAAGACCAAAGAAACAAATTACATGATTCTCTCAAACGTTTGACCCAAATATGGATGCAGTCCTCCGAGCGCTGGTCGAACTTCGCATCTCTTAAACCCCCAAATCCTTCAGTTTCTATAATACAAACCATTCAGGAAGAAGACGAAGACATTGAAGGCGATAATCAATCTTTGGATATGACTGTTGACGCCATCGAGAAAAGAGTCGAAGAAATCACTCAAATGGATTTGAGTCGAGCAGATCCTCAGGACATTGAGGTCTTAAGAACACAAATTGAATTTTTGGTCGAAAAACTGAAACAAACGGAAACCGATAAGTTTGAAATGGAAGTCGAGGTCAGGAAACAAGTGGTCTCTGAATTCGACAAATTGTTCAAAGATATGCAAGAAATGGCTGACGATAAGGATAGAGCTAAGAAAAAGTTAGAGGAAATGATGGCTCAAAGGCTGACCTCCACTGAAAATATTCACAAACAGGAAAAGCTTGAATTAGAGAACAAAATTAGTTCCATGGAAACCGACAACTTTAAGATTAATGAAGACCTTTGTCAGTTGAGGGAAGAAAGAGACAACGCCCTCACCAAAGCTCAACAATTGAGTCAAATCGTCGAACAGAAGGATCAGACCATCAGAGAACTTGAGTTACAGTTAATTGAATTTCCGAAAAAATGTGAAAACGAGTCTAAGAACGTCTTCACGTCTCCCATAAAACCTAATATCAGTGATAGAAGTACTTCTCCATTGAGTCTCAACCTTATCGATGCCAACAACTCAGCCATTAATTTATTGAGTTTAAGAGACGCTAACACTTCAGCCATTGATTTGATGCCATTAATTGAATTGACCGATAAAGGAGTCGGAAATTCTTGGCCTCAAATCAAAGACTGTGAGACTTCGACAACAAATTTGAATGAAATGATTGATAAGAATACAAGCGTTTCAATCGAGTCATCAAACAAATCGACTTTTACTCAAATCCAATTACTTGATTGTTTTGAAGACAAACAGACAGAAACCCAACTGTGGAGTCCCTCTGACATCACTTTAGTCGACAAATCTATATCTATGCCTAAATTGGAGTTGAAAGACATGAGCACTTCCCCGATAGTTCCCTCCACACCGATAACTTTAGTTTCTAGTTCTCCCAACAATTTGGTTGCAAAACAAAAAGAATTGAATGAATTAATTGAAAAATTGCAAACATATGAGAAAGAGATCAAAGAAAAAAATGCTGTCATTCAATATCATCAGACATCTGAATACAAAACCCTTAAAAAGATTGAGGATCTCGAAGAACAGAACAAAAAATTAGAAGAACGACTTAAATCGAAACAC
>JAQIWP010000101.1:0-41630 GCA_034695525.1 Euzetes globulus
ACTTTCACCAAAATTTCGAAACTTTCACTGAAACTTTCACCTCATTTCAAAATTTCACTGAAATTTTCATCCTTAGTGAAAATTGAAAGTTAAATTAAACAAACAATAGTTTTGTTTTGTAGTTTGTAAATTAAAATAAAATTGTGAAATAAAAATCATAAGCTGATTGACCAACATAGAATTACTTTACATAAATTTTGAGAATATTAGTTTTAGAACTGGTCATGTAGTCTTTTACAAATAATAATCAAGACAATTCAAATCAAATATTTTGAGAATTTTCATGTGTTTTGGCTTAACAAGATCAAATAAGGAGATTTCAAAAATTCAAACTTCTTCTCTTCTATTTTTATGCTCTTTAATTTGAGAATTTTACAGATTGTCTTGATAGTATTTAAGCAAAAATGCTTCTTATTGGTGTTATAATTAATTAGAATTGAAATTGGGAAAATCAAAATTTGTGAAATTACTATTAATTATATGTAAATTATAAATATAAAATATGATTAAAATATTTCTATCCCTGTTTTTCCAGGTCAGAAGTTTTTCAAATGATTTGAATAAAAGTAATGAACATTTTTTAATTAGTTTTACACAGACATGTGCAAGGTCCGTGACCCTAGGGGAGATATAGCAGGGGGTTCATTCTCAGACCAAAACTAAGGTGATATAGGGGGGGGGGGTATTTTTCAAAAATGGCGGCCGGAATCCGCCATTTTATTGTTAAATGCGCTTATTTCCGGTAGTTTTAAGCGTTAGTAAGCTTAATTAAGTCATAATTAAGCTATAATTCAGGTTACAATGCTAATTTTCTAAAATAAGGGACAATCGAAATTTTGGCCGCCACTGCTTAAAAATGGTAATTTTTGGGCCACCATTACTGAAAATTTGCAATTTTCAAGGGGGCTCTGTTTTTCTGTATTTTATGGGACTATTTTTTTCAAACCTATGGGGGCATAAAATGACCAAATTTTGGCTAGGGTGGAATAATTCGGAAAATACCCTTTGCACATACTTGGTTTTGCCCCTTGCACATGCCCGGCACAATTCCGTTGAAATACTGGCCGACCTCCATGCCCAACAGCTTCTGAGATAAATCATCCTCCAAGTCACTGTAGTACTCCTCCCATCGGCTCGTACTCTTCGCCTCGTCCGACATCTTCCAAGAGATGCTAATGAACTCGGAATGACCAGAATCTCAAGAGAAGACAATCATCCTGCAAGAGGAGGTCCACTGCGCTAAAGTGTTTTTCAAATTCTTCGAATACTTATACACCGATATTATTAAGATTAACCAAAATCTGGTCCTTCCGTTGGGCGCATTGGCCGACAAATACAACGTCAGAGATCTGGTGGCCTTTTGCGTCCAATATATGCGCCAACATATCCTCTGATGATAGAGTCCTTCCATTTGGCCAAAGTTTGTCTCAATCCTTCCATTCAAAGAGTTTTTCGTCAATCAGATTACAGCGTCTTTAGCGATGCAACTCGAACGGACTGTCCAGCAGTTTAAGCGGGAACTGCCAGCCCTGTGGTTGACAACAATTGGGGCAAAAGTGCGTATCTGATGGGTACAGACAACGATACTCTTAAAATACAAGTCATAATAACTCCATTAAGTGATGATTAGAACCGTTTCTCTTAATTGTTAGCCAAAGGGAGAAGTAATGCCTCAATTTTCATAAATGGTTAATAAATATAGCTTGTAATTTATTGTACTTGACAACATTCCTTAATTAACTGGAAGTTATTCATTCATATTGACTGTTACTATTGTATACAGGGCAAATTACCCTTCAGTCGAACTATAGTTATCATTCCTGAATAAAGTTTTGCTTAATCACGTACGATTTGACATGTTACATTGAATTTGATTGGTTGAAAGTGCAATAGTTTCAGGTTTATTTGTGCATGATGATATACATGTACGTTAAGTTTATGATATTTTTGGTGGCATTAGTTTGGGCTCTGTTTGACAACAATGAACTTGACCTGAATCTTGATCATAATTAAAACCACGGAAGGCACAACTAGTAAAATAGATAGTTCAATAATTGAAGCTTGGCCAAATTTTGAAAAGTTGAGTCGATGGAGTGCCAGACATGCGCTGTAATGCCTTTAAATACAATTTTGTTTATGTTTACGATAAATGTTTTTAAAAATAACTTTGTTTTGTTTGTTGATTAAATCTTCAATGAGAAGATCATTGAATTGACGTCCAAGAGTATGTCTCTTTCAAAATTATTGACCAAAAATTCTTTGATATTATTTGAGAGGAACTTAAATCCAATATTTTATTCGCTATTAACGACAAAAATCAATTCAATCGGAAATACAAATCGATGTTTGAGTTATGTTTTCATTAATAGAAATCTTTTGTTAAATGAAAGGACAGATTATTTGTCTTTCAGTCAAAGGCGTCAATTTAAACAAAGACAACAATTTAGTCATCAGAAGGGATGGCACGTCGAGCCCATCGCTGGCAACAGATTCTACCCCCTGGTGGCGGCCCTCCTATCGCTCAGTCTGGCCTTTAATGTCGAAAATATTTGGGAAAATTTTATTCCTGATTATATCACAGACCCAATTGAGAAGGGTTTGAAGGGGACGGGAAGAGTGATTAAAAGAATATGTGGCGTCAAACGCGTGGACGGCCTCACTATTCAGAAGTGTTTGGCCGATGAGAACATGGGAACTGAATCACGGGAATCCCCGGACAAACACTCCCATAGAAACGGTTTTCGCGACCGAAAGATCATTGAATATGAGAATCGGATCCGAATGTATTCAAATCCGGATAAAGTGTTTCGGTATTTCGCGTCTTTGAAAATTATTTACGACCAGAATGAGTCGGAAATCTATATGACACCCGACGACTTCCTGCGGGCCCTCACGCCTGGCGTCAAACAGCCCGACGGCCTCGGATTAGATCAATTCAAACGAATCGATTTATCAAAGGTTTAATAGATTTTCTTAATTACAAACAAACGACAAACAAATCTTAAACAGAGATCTAAACAAATAATTTTGAAAATGCATTAAAAACAATAAGTACTGAAATATCGATTAAATTAAATAATCATTTAATTTGTTTCTGTCTTATATCAAATCCAATGTTCATTATTGTTGTAATCAATGTCCACATCACAGGAAGAGGACTCAGAGCTGAGTGCGAGTGCTATGCTTTCTCAAGTGTTGCTAATTGTGAGCATAAGTACCGCTATTTTTATCATTAGATTCGCTTTGTTTTCACAAATTATTTGCAAATGATTTTTGTGAAGATTGCACTCAATTTTGATTTAACGCATCGATTAGTTCTGTTGTGAAATATCCCAAAAATCTGTTTTTTAGCGCAAACACTATGTCTTGGCTTATATTTGACTTCCAATTAGTTCTGTTTGTTTTCTATTCATTTTATTAGTTCTAATAGTTTTTATCCCAAATTTAATCCCAAAATTAGTTTCGTTTGTTTTCTATGTTTTGGTTTTGAGTTCATTTTTGTTTCTAATGAAAAAACTATGAGAATTGTATTTTTTTAGGGAAACAAAGACTTGTCTTATGGCCTGAAACCCGACTCTATTTTCTACAAACTGAGTAACTTTGGTCTCATTAATTACTCCGATTTTCTCTTCTTATTGACTGTCATCTCTGGTGAGCTCTAATCCAAATCTATCAAATTCACCGCATTCAAGACCAGGGTCTTATCCATTACTTAATTATGCAAATTTTCAGACGTTTCTCATTACAATTATGGTCTCAGTCCTGTTTTTCTCGGTATTTCCATATCTAGATATCGAGTCTAACACTGAATTCATTAAAACGATTAACTATGACATAAATAGAATTTAATTTATAAATTAAGCGAGCTAATTTACAAGAAATTAAGGAGCTTTTAGTTGTGAATATTCATTAAATATATATAATGTTTGTGGATAACCTATATTGCTTGCTCAATTACTTCAACAAAAGACAACTATAAGACCAGGGGCATTTGAAGCGGAAAATATTGAATTTGAATGAATTAAAAAACCAAATATTGAACTCTTGGTCTAACATTAGTGTCGAGAAGACATTTCGAGATCGCATTCCGAATGTTTGATCTGAACGGAGACGGAGACGTCGAATACGATGAGTTCGAAAAAGTACAGAACGCTATTCTGTCCCAAACAAGTATTGGCAAAAAGTTGGGCACTTCTCGATCCGGATATAAGGGTCAGTCATGTCAATAGTTTTAGAACATATAATTTAAATATTCATGTGAATTTTGATGAAAATAAAATGACCTTAAAAAATATCGAGAATTTTTTTACCGAGATCTCGAATTAGACCAAATGTTTTGAACCGAAACCTATTGTCAGGTGTGAGCTCAGCACTCGCTAAGTATTTTTTTGGCGAAGATCTCAAACAAAAGCTGACGACTGAGAAGTTTCTCGATTTTCAAAAACAATTACAGACAGAACTTTTGACTCTCGAGGTATTGAACCCACAGTTTTCACATATGTATTGACTTTCAATCTTTGTTTTAAATCTCAGTTCGAACGCAAAAAACCGAATTCAATAACCGGTAAAATCAAAGAATCAGAGTTTGCGGACCTTCTCATAGCTTACGCGGGTCTCACAGAAAAGAGAAAGACCAGGATGATCAAAAGAGTCAGGAAGAAGTTTGGCGCAGATGAGGATGGCCTCAAAGAAGATGGTATCTCTTTAGAAGACTATCTCAGCCTTTACAATTTCTTGCAAAATATCAATGACGTGGACATAGCTCTGGCTGTGTTCAATATTGCCGGTGCCTCTATAGACCAGGGTTAGCATCCATTTTATCATTTAAATGATTAGATATTAACTAGGTAACTTTGATAGCCACTCTTAAACATGTGGCTAAGACTGTAGCACACGTTCACCTGAGGGACCATTTAGTCGATGTACTCTTCACTCTTTTTGATGAAAATCGTGAGTAAAGTCATTTGTAATTAAGTCTGACATTGAGTTAATTGATAATAAATGCGATAATACAGAGGACGGGCAGTTGAGTAACAGGGAATTCATAGCTGTGATGAAGGAGAGGCTACGACGAGGCCTAACGAAGCCTAAAGACACCGGTTTTTTCAAATTACTTCACGCCATTTGGAATTCACTTAAATTTGATTTTTAAACACTTCATTAAAGCTATAAAAAACATACTTTTAATTTGTGTTATTGAAAACGAGCCAAAAATCTAAATCTAATAAACGTTTGAATAATTATCGGTTAAGTTATAGTAATTTAAATGTTTGTTGAGTCCCGGAATCTAAGACCTGACCCAATGACAGACAAGTTATGTTATTTTTAGAGTTCATTAACACTAAATAACAGTCGAAATAACAACTTCTGACTAAATGACAAAAACATCTTTTAAAATATTAGTTAAATACAAATAAAAGCAAGTTTTCAGTATTTTCTGGCATTCGATTCGCTTAATGCCGGCTCCAAACCTGACCTCATGTTTAATCTCATGGTCTGTGGTGCACAACCAATCACTAGATTCTAGTTCTTGTACTCCAATAAGTTTTACGAAAGAAGTTCTTCCGTTGCAGAACATAACGATTCAAACAATCAGACAATTCATTCAAAATGATTTTCTACAGATTTTCAATAAATATTTTGCTCATTTTAATTGCAATTTTCATTTCTAATGTTTCATGTCTTGAATCGGAAAATAAAACCACTTTTTATGAAACTAATGACAAAAGTTTTATTCAAAACCTTTTAAGAGCTTCTCTTTTAAAAAAAGACTTTGAAGTAAATAATAATAATAATCAAAGTTTGAGCGAATCGTTTGTTCAAAATAATAAGACTTTAAGTGAAATCTTATTCAATAAGAATTCAAATGTTAGTCAATCAAATTCATCGTTATTTTTGAGGCAACTTTTCGAGGAAATCAACAAAAACGATAAGAATGTAAGTGTCAGTGAATCGCGAACTTTAAGCTCGTGGTTAGGGCTCAATCGTCTCCGAAGACCACAATTAAAGTTGAAGCCTTTTCAAGGGGCGGCCTCAACTCAAAGTCAGCAACTTCCAATACCACCATTAATTCCACCGCAACTTCCTTTTCCACAATTTTTAAATCGTCCGAACAGTTTTCCCGGACCTCATGACCCGGAATCAGTGGTTCTACCCCCTTCCTTTTTCGAGGAAACTGGTGTCAAATATTGGCTCAAATTTATTGAGAATGCTGGGAAAGATGAATCTCCTGGGTCAGATGAGTTTGACTCCAGACCCGTCAGCATCCAAGGGAACAGTAGAAAGCGGAGACCACATTATTCAGCAAACTCTGGTATGAGGCCAATAGACATCGGAGAGAAACCAAATGAAGACCAGGAAGAATATTATGATGATGATGAAGAAAACGATGGTCACCATGAAGAAGATGATAATCACGATGAAGAGCCGAAATCTTCAGGAAGCTCTGCTTCATCCAGTAGCAAACAAACATTTGATACGAGTCCCCGGTGTGACAAATTCACTTCTGATATATGTGTGGATGACTTTGAATATCCAGAGCAGGCAATTGTTGACGAAATTTATAAAAGGCGAGAAATTTTCGAACTTATGTACTCTGAAGTGAGAGACAATGTGCCTCTCGTTGATGGCATTCCTCGAGATGTTGAGGAGTCCTATAATTACGACTACTATTATGATAACAAAGACCCTCACACTTCTGGCAGTGGCTATGGAGGAGCTGAGAAAAAGATTTCTCCTGGCAAAGAATTTGTCTGTCCTTCAGAAGTGATGTATGGAAAGCCGAAATTGGCCAGGAACAAGAAAGGGGACTGGAAAGTGATTGTAAATGCGGCCGAATTCACACAAACGGTGCGAATGGAAAAGTGTTTAAAACCCAACAGTAAATGCAATTTCATTTCAAAGCCTGACTTTGACTCTCGCTGTGCTCAGGTTCATTCCTTTCATAGATTGCTAGTTTTTGAAAAGGGGAAAGGCTTTTATATTGACACATTCCGAATGCCGACTGCTTGTACTTGTCATGTGACTCGACGAGTCTCATACCATAAGCCATCGCCTTCTACACATTCCCCAGGTTTCAATAAGAAGAAGAGGCCATCACCTCCTCTTAGTAATACCTTGTGGTCAATATTGGGCGGTCCTCAACCCAGCGAAGGCTCAGCCATGACTCAGTCCCAAGAAATGGTTCGAAACCAAATAAATCTATTGCAACAACTGAAGCATTTCCCACAATTGTCTCACATAACTCCCGATAATGTATTCCAACAGTTGATGGACTTACAGCCCAACTCAGACGGAATGTTATCAGGGGCAGGTTTATCACCACATAAGGCATTTCAAAAGCCACAAAAAGCTAATTTGGATTTCGGACAGTCCTCAGGCATTGACTACATTCTACCATCTCTTATGTTTAATGAGGATCAGACCAATGCTGATCGCAAAACACATTCGCAAATGTCTCGACCGTTGGCACAAATACATCAATCTTCGGGAACCACTACTTTATTAAACCCTAACGGCAACGGAGCGCCCGTTGTCCAAGTGATTCACGTTCCGGTCACCTCTGCGATAGCTCCAAACCAGGACCCGGCGCCTGTATATAAGGGCAAACATCCGACTTTCAATGACTACAGTTATTTGGACGCCACTTCTCTCTTCTATAAACCCAAACCAAATTCTAATGAGTTTCTGAATCCATTTGGCGACGATTTGTCCCAATTAAGTGTCAATAATTTCAAACCTCTAATGTTGGGAATGTCTTCGAAGACAAACTCGAGTTTAATGTCTCCAAATTCAGATAAGGATCAAATCAAAAGAGAATCAGATTCTGTGGATACAAAAAACAATAGCGATTCGGATGAGACAAATAAAAAACGAAAAGTTATGGTCGAAAATACTCTGAACAAAAAAATCAATTTTTCATATCATCCTATATTAGAGTATATAAGTAATTAGTCGTTGACTTATCTGTTGTTCCATTTGTTCCCATTTTATTGTTCTTATAAGTTATTAATAAATATATTTAAGGATTAAATTAATATTTTCTTATTTTTCTTGTAAATTTTAATTCAAAAAAACTGGATTTTCACAGCAATCTAAGTATCGATAAGTGGATTAGAGTCAGTCGAGTGCTGTCATTCACGCACTGATTACAATAGAAAATCCAACGACTCATGAGTTGAACGAATGGTAGCCAGCAATCAATTCACTGACAACTGATTGAACCAGAATTGCTTTCTATTCAAGATTTTTATGTCAAACAAACTTTTGATGGCCTGAGTGTTGAGAATGACAGTCAATAATGCTTTCAATGGAAACGTCAATGTCTACAAACTTTTGATGTTTGCTTTGCTTTTATTATATTTTTCTGTTTTAAAAGTGTTTTGTCAGAACCCGATCACTAACATCCATGTATTGGACAACTATTTGAATGGAGCAAACAAGTTCCTACACAATCGTCCAATTTTTGATGGAATAACTCTGGTTTTACCAAAGACACCATTCACCACACCACCTGTTCACCATTCACATCGTCATCCACATCACCATCACTCACACCATAGCCATCATGGTGTACGACCTCATCATAATCGTCATCCTATTCCACTTTCTCAGTCACCTGTTCCGCTTCCATTTCACCAACTTTTACTCTCACCAGTTGAAAGACCTGACTATCAGCCGGTATTCCGCTCTGTTATTGGAGCTGAAGATTTGAACAAATATAGAAATTCAAAGAACAATAAATTGAGTCCAAAATATAATCTTCCGAAAGAATATTATTATAGCGAACGCAAGAATAGACCGAAATATCCCAAAAGTATTAACGAGAGGTTGAGAGATATTGATGAAGAAGTAGAAGATGTAGAAGAAGAAAATAATGACCATCAACATTATAAACATGATGAACATGATGAACATGATGAACATGATGAACATGATGAACATGATGAAAACCATGATCCATTGGATGACCCTCACAACGAAGAGTTGGAACCACCTAAAACCTATTATAATAATTTACCCCCTTTTGGAAAACAAAACACTCAGTCATTGAAACCTGTATTTGAAGTGAAATCTCCGCTATCTTTGAATCGGACCAAATATATTGCAAGTACTCCACGTCCGCAAAGCTATAGTAAAAGTTATTACAATAATCCAGAGTCACAATCAGAACCCAAGTATTCAGAGAGAGTGAGAAAACCTCAAATTCAAAACGATTCGCCACAAAATGATCAAATGAGTGGTTATAAGAAGAAGAAGAAGAAGTCTCAATCTTTGTTTGACAGTTCACCACCTTTTTCAACTCCCGACCAGTTCAATTTCTTGAAGCCAATGATTCAGACTAACAAGAATCAATCACCTATTCAACAACCCCTTTTGTCAGACTCACCACAACCTTTAGCCGGTGATAGTAGTAAAGAAAGACCTAAAAAGCAAAGGACAGCCACCGCTAATCAACTTTATGTCAATGACAGGGAAAAACATTCCCATAAAAATCCAGACAAAGAAGAGAAAAATGTACCTTCTTTTAAGAGCATTCCAAAAGAGGACCTGGACTCGAACGACGACCCTAACTTTTACCCCCATCAATACGCCATTGAAATCAGATGGAAAAATAAAGATGATGTTCACTATAACCTGGACGCACCCAAAGGTGATGTCGGGGACAGAGAAATGCATTCGAGTAAGGAACTGGATCATGCCAGACATCGCAAATACAAACACGAAGAAGAAGAACATTGGCACGAGAAGAAATGGCTTAATGAAGGTCTGAGAAAAGCTTATTTGAATGGTCATTCCCTACCTGTGCGAATAGTGAAGCCTACATTGAAGTTGCCCGATGGCAACTTCGGTCCTTTACCGCTCTATGCACAGCCTCTGGCAAACGGCGCAACACTCGACCAAATTAATCAACACTTTGCTATTCCAACCCCTAATTTTAGAGTTAATAATCGTTTCATGGATTGGGCAAAGAATACCATTCAATTAAATCCTCTTCAGAACCTCAATAATTATCTAACACTTTATGGATGAGTTGAAAATGATTTGACAATAATATAAACTATTTGTGCCATTCGTTCAAAACTAGAAGTACTTTGAATGCGTTTACATTCGAATTCAATTAAATCTTTTGTCTAGAAAATAGAAGAATTCTTTTTATAGAAAAGCAAGGTGGTATTCTAATAATTGTACCAAGCATATAATTAACGAAAAGTAACTAAATTGAATAAAATTGAACTTTTGAGGATTCGAGAGTTTACTAAATGGATCAATCTAAATATTCTTAAATTGTATTTTCTTTTAGGAACTTATTAGAATTGTATTATTAGATCAATCTTGGCTGATATCCTCAATAAATTGAGAAAAGGTATAAAAATATATAAACAAACTAATTTGTATTCTTTGAATAACCTCTAGTTTGTTACAACCTTGAACATTTAAAAATTAATAGTAATTCTTTAATCTTTTCATATCATTGTTAATTTTAAAATGCTCAATGTTGTAATATTAAACTTTTTTTTTGAAAAGTTCAATCAAATAAGTTAGTGTTTACTTAGTTATGTTTAGAAATAGTAACTAAAGATGTCATTATAATCGAGGTCTTTCTAAGGGCAATTCTGGGGATTTAAAAGATTTGCTCAAATCGTCACTTTGTTTGTGAATACTTAATGTGTTAGTGATTAAGAGGCAAACGCTTTGACGACAGAATTGACTTCCGGTGACATCTCTGTTCAATAGACACATTTGGAGACCACTCTAATAGACTTCACATAATTGACTAAATTTTGCAAAATTGGTTTTCACTCAAAGGAAACAATAAATTACTTATTGGGATATCTTTGAGCAAACATTATTTCGGCGACTAAATTATCAGATAAACCGTTTTGCAAGAGTATTGAATTTCATTATATCCTCGAAGTGTTAAGCGATGCTACAGAGTCTATGGCACAGACTTCAGTCTCTAGTTTGAGAGCAGCTCACTATCCTTGAGTTCGAACTGATTCTTAAGTCTATTATGAATCAAATGTAGGGAAGTGTGAGCTATACTCAGCCCAATATTTCTCAAATAAGTCTTTTTAGATAAACAGCTGCTGTAAGACATAAACCAGAGGACTGAGTCTGGCATCTAATATTGAAACTTGTCTAGCACCATTTTATTCATTCATATTCTTTATGTTCTAAAAATCGGTTTCATTTTCAAGATATTCTAGTAGGTTTCAAAGAATTCATTATTATTAATATTTATTATCATGAAATCTTTTATTGTGTTTGCACACTTTTAAAATATTTATATAAGATTTATATACGAAAATACTAAATCGATTAGGAGGCTTTTCCAATTATTCAAATTCAAAAAATTAATCTTCTAAATTAATCATCTAAATGAATCTATGAATATTTTGCCTTTTGGTCAAAAATGTGGAAATTTAAAAAATCCAAATTAAAAAAACAGATAATTAGTGAACTATTTTTGAATGAATTTGAAGGCATTACTGGTTAAGTGAGAGGCACTCGAATGAAGAGGATCTGGGATTAAATGTTGCGAAACAGACAAAACTCGTAAACTTAGTCTTGGATTTCGTTCGACAAATAGAATAGTTTTGTGTTTCTATCAATTAGTCAAATATGCGCTCTATTTCCACAAATGCACAGAATATTCATTTTCTAAGACTTCATTACTTGTGCCTAATATTCGAACGGAAATATGCATTAATTTGTTTTCATTAGTTATCGTTTAATTATTTAAAATTTTATGCAAATCACAAATGCCTTAATAAGTTTTGCTCTTTATTTTTCCAAAATAATTGATGACTTAAGTCATAGCTTAAAGATTTGAAATAAAAACTTGACTTTTAAACGAAATGTTCTTTAAATCACTGTTTACTCAAATGAATTGCTTTAAAATAAAATTAATGAAAGATATATTCACTAAATGTTTAATTTATTTTCAGGTAATTCGATACTCAAAATTAAAATTAAGAAATTTACTAAAAACTCCATTGAATCGAGAAAAATGTCTTTTTCTTAAGTTCTTTAGAAATGAATTCTAATCTATCAACAGTTTATGAAAAGTCAATCAATTAGAAAAATTCAGTTCCTTGAGCTGAACACTCAGTTGATATTGAATTTTAAATAAATTAAGTTGACTTTAAATGCAATTTTTCCGAAAATACTTTTTAAAAACTGAATCAATAAATGTATGAATGAATGGATATTCTTATGGCTTATCTCAGTGTATGTTCAGTTTGGAAGTGTTTTTAAATCTTTTGCATTATCAAAGTTGAAATCAATTCGGCTCTTAATTGAGTTATTTTTCGTCATTTGAAGGGAAACAAAACGCTACACAGTTCTGGACTGAGAGGCCTTTAGTGTGAAGTGCATTAGAGAATACAAATGTTCACTGAAATGTTGGGCAAAATTCAATATTCGATTCACTATGAGATTCATCGCTTCGGACGAAACAAAATTTTATACATAAATACATTTATTTTGAGTGTAATGCTATCGACTAATTCAATTTGTAATACATTAGCGCACAGTTATAATCAAATTTGGCACTGGTAGAGACCCTTCACATGAGAACCTCTTCACCAGACATTCAAAACATATTCGTTGGCAGTCGGAGGGAAGCATTCAATGCTAAACATTGCAAACATAGTAATTGTTAACAAAATGTTTGCCAACAATAATACCAAAGTGATTCAACTTTTCTATCACTCGCTTATTCTTTCGATAATTCACCTCAAAAAGGCTCAAAATGTATCATCTTCATAAACTTATGCTTATAATTGACAAGTTTATCTTCATAGATTATCACCACATAAACAAATAAATAAATATTGAAAAAGTGTTTCGGTTTTGTTTGAATTTCAAACGAATTGAAAGAAGAACTCAAATTTAAAGCCAAAGAATCCAAAAATAAATTTCAACACAAAATCCCAAACAGTTTTACTCAATAACTCATAAAATCATTCAACAAATAGCACAAACAGAAAGTTTTGTAGTTCTATCACCAATGCACTTTGCTTATTTATTTTTTTCCAAATACTCAAGCTTAAATAAAATAGCCAATAGGAACTTTGATGCCTTGTCTTAAAAATATTTTGAATTTGCATTTTATTCTTAAACCAAACTGTCTTTACATAGAATTTATATACTTGAAACCTGAAATTCTTGGCTATCTGGAAGATCTTGGCTATCAGTAACTGAATTTTAATCGTTTTTGTAAGGGCTCTCTAATGCATAATATTTTCGACTTAAAACAATCAATTATATGAGAAGTTTGAGTATTTGTGCAATTCGTTTATCTGTGAGAGACAGAAGAGATGAGAGAATTGATTGCATGGAATACCAAATTGTGAGACTTGTCAGAGAAGATTCTTAACGTCAAATTTGATTCCAGAATTAATAGCGATTATCATATATTTGAAATAAAGAGAGGGTCGTATTGTTTACAAACCAACTATTATGTCAACTCATATTAAATGATAGTCAATATAAAGTGTATTTTAGTTCTTTTATCTGATCGATAGCTATCGTACGGCAAAGTCCTGCTGTGAAAAGTGTCTTCTTTGGCGTCGACACGTCCAGCCTATAGCCAGACTTATTAAGCAGAGGCCGTCACGCAGGTATATGTGCACCAGCCATGCATTGCCCCCTAACTATCTCTCCCTCGACTTCCCAGTCGTCCATCTCTTCAACTCAAACACGACTCACAATATATTCCTTTTCTTTTTTAGTGATTGAAAAAAACATATTTTTCTATTTTAATGATGTGTTTCTCTTCAGATGAATAAAGGAATTCTTGAGATTAAAAATTTAAGCAAAAATATATTCAAAAGACTAAGAACTCCGAAAAGGAATGTTAACATTAAGAGGATATCGAATAACACAAGTAATCGATAGAAAGTCATATCTCTTTATTTATGTATTTTAAATGGAGTGCAAACATATATAAAAAAGAATATGATTTCCCATTATTGTAGTGTTGAGAATATGAGTACTAAAAGTCTGGATATGTTTTGCCCAAAGCAACAGACGGTCGAACAGTTCCACTATTATTACTGGATATGCATTGAAAAAAACGGCACCTCTTTTAAGGTCCTTCACTGACATATTAGAGTAAGTGCAACACTGCAAGCACTGTCACCATCGGCCACATTGAGTGCACAGAGTTATCTTTGCGCGATATTTATCCGCCCGATTAGTTTCAAATAAAGCCATTGTTGGCCGCTATGAATGCTCTGCCATTCAATTCAACTGAGATTCGGAAAGCTCTCCTCTTTTATGGACTGCCGATCACCACTCTCTCCACTCAATCGATTGGTCATCAGCTGAATGCCCGACAATAAGATTTTGCGACAATATTTTTATTTATTACAAACGAAGAAAAGGAGTTCGGCTTTTATTTAGTTTTCGCTTTACTTCAAAAGAATAACAAATTTTAAATTATGTGAAAACAAATTGTCCTAAAAAATGGGTACAAAATTGGCTGTTGATTTTGGATTTACCTGGGCAAATCATGCAAATGTCAATAACAGATCAGCCAAAAATTATCGTGAGCTTGATCAATTGAACTGATTTTGAAATCAAATATCTTATTTTTTTTAGAAACTTGATTTTGCGATCGATATTTTCAGCCATAATTAGTAGTCATTCAAATAGCCATCAAATTTTTGTTTTTCAAGTATTCCTTTTTCTGGAAAATTAATTGAAAAAATGCTAGATTAAAACCAGAGAGCAATTAAATTCATTTAAACACTCATAAAGTTTGTGCCCAAAAACAGAAAGTTTGTTAATATGAAAATTAAATCAAAATTCTGGCGAATTTCAAGCCCTGGCTATCAGTGAATCGGAAATAATAATTATTTGTGGAAATAATGTCAAAGAGATGTTGTCTTTAAAAGTGGAGAGTCTTTAAAACGTTAGAGAGTTGGCAATAAAAAGCTGTGTTTCAGATAAGTATAGATTCACTTTTTGTCATCTCGATGTATGACCGGTGAGCTTTTCACGTCCTGCCAGTCCTTGTCTGTCAGATAATAATCTTTTGGTGTCTTTAAAAATAATTATTTTCTTCCAAAGAAATATTTTCCCCTTAGTTTTTGACATATCAAGATAAGACAGTCAGTCGTTCAGCTCAGGGCTCATTCCTTTTCATACGACTGAATAATTCTTGAAAACAAAAACTTAATTTCTATTCGAATAAAATGACCGAAAATAAGGTTCGAGTCCTAAAAGTTTGTGAGCTGTCGGTCAGATTCACTTTACTATCTATTATCGCACAAATTATTTTGATTTAAAACTTTTCAAATGAAATCTTTTCACTAAAAACACATAAATGTCTTCCAAGACCTTAGGGTTAGTCAATCATCCGATTGAGTCGCTTTCAAATAATTAGTTGATTTTTAATTAAAATATACCCGAATTATTTAATTTCACTTCAAATTGAACATTTAAAAAAGGGTTTGAATTTTTGAAGGTTTTTTTCGATTAAACGATTACTGCAATACAATAGTGGAAATTCTATGGTAGCATAAAAAAGGAGAGACCTATCCTTAAACACACCGTTTGCTATTAAGGCGATAAATTTGATAAGCAAGGTGCCCCAACTCGGGGCCTTCGATCCAACAAACTGCGAAAGGAAAACTAATAAAATTCATTCTGGTTTCGTGTTTGAATTCTGTTGGAAGAAACTAAAGGCAAAGAGAATGAAGGCACCCAGCCATCAATTTTCATTTTTAAATCTAATGGACTAAATAATTGTGGAAAAATGGTTGTTTATTCTCACAAAATAACTTGGTTATGGTATAAAATTTAGTTTCAATACTATCGCGAATGAATTGTCAAAACCATTTCGAAACGTTTGAATGATTTGGTTTGACTTAAATTGAGTTTTAGTTAAGACATTCTTATAGTCAAAGAGTCTTTCAATTTATTTATAGTCTTAAGTAATAAAACTTTTTAACGTCAAAGAAAAATAAAAATTTAATTGTTATTATAGTTTTAATTTTGTTCATTTGTCTCAGTGGGTGTCAGACTCCAAGTCATAGCCTCTACGGGTTTTCAGATATATTACAGTATATGAAACTCACAAAACACTAAATTTATTTTTTCTCCCATCGCTAACAACTGAAGATATATTACATTCGAAGGCAAATAAATTAAATAATTTCGAAAAATTGGTAATCACTCTAACGGTTCCATTCTTCTGGGGATTGATCAAGAATTGGAATCAGTTTGTATTCAATACTAAAATTATGATAAACATCGCAAACAAATCTGACAATTATATAATGACTCGAAATTGATTTTATTTCAATAAATCATTGCTGGAAACAACTCATTGAAAATTCTAAACAGTCATTTCAATCAGGAATATCCAGGATCTCAACCAATAGTTCTTTTCTTTGCTGCATTCCTTATTTTGATCTCAAATCTAACTTTACTTGTTTATAAAATATTCCCATGATGAATCTTTGAATTTATCAGTTTTAAAAGTTGAATTTTAAGCGCTTAGTCTTGAAGAGTTGGATGATCTTGCAAATGCCTTTTTGAATGATTTTTATGAAACATTCAGTGATTGAAGGCACAAAAAATGTTTAGGGCATTGAAGAAGTCTATGAATAGTGTTTTGATTTGATTGATTAACTGGAGATCACAGATTTTTTTGAACCTAGATTTTGGTTCCCAAGCTTTTCATTTGTGTCTATCTTTCAAACTGATTAAATAAACGAATAAAATATTTTCTTAGTTTTCTTTATTGTTTGAATGTAACTCAAGTCATGAATTTTTTATTCCACAAAACTATGATTTTGCAAATCAATCAAATAATTGTTTATTACTTTTAAAAGAAGTCATCGTTAATCTTACGATACGTTCATTTATTGCGACAATTCTTGATATTTCTTAAAATTCAGATAAAATTTCAAATGAAATGTTTAAAACCAAATTCAAAATATTTCATTAGATAAATGAGTATTGCTAATTTAATGTCCTGATAGTAATACTGATAATATCCATTTATAGTTTAATTCATAAAACTTATTAAAATGAGTAAGGTCACCAATGATTAAATGAGTTAATATTAGCCAAATTCACAAATAAACAAATAAAAGTGAATAAAAATAATCGAAAAGAAAATAAAAAGTTGAAATTAAAATCGGTTGGTATCACATTTCTACAAAACTTGGAGAGTAGTAGACAAGAAGGAAGGGCTACATTAGAACAATGGTGGATAAAAATCGATGACAACAGTGGCGGAAATATCAAAACATCCATAGAAGTGATAACTTGACAGAAGTGATTGTAAATTGGAGTGAATTGTGAGCCAAGACTAATATTTATCGACAAATTCTGGCGAAACCTCAAAGTTATTGGCGAAAGAAAAAATATTTTGTTGAGTCGGATGTTCTGAATATGTGGTTCCGTCACTTGTGATCTTCGAGAAACAACAACAAAGAGAAGAAACCATTTGCCATATATTATATAGGATTACATTACAGAACAGACAATCATTAATATAAAAGGAAAGGTTGGAAGTGGTATAAGAGTAGACCTCACACACAAGATTTATATGAAATAGCAGTTGAGCTCCGCAGCCAATGCTAAAACAAACAGCCCGCCCCTATTGCCAGAGCGCGTGGCATCTTCAACATCTCCAACACTAACGAGATATTCATACTATGAATTCAGAGTTCTTTTTGCAGCACTTTATATAAACTTTTGCTACTCGTATGCAATAATAGTGGAGAAGAAATAGTGTCGGAGACATTCACTGACTGAGAGACTGCTCAGTCACTAATTCGCTTTTGACAAAAATATCCCAACAGTTGATGTCTGACTACAAACGCTATTTCGTATAGATTTCAAACATAACTGAGCTATAGATTCAAGTATTTGTGCCATTCTTTCAGATGTGAATACAATTCAAGTGATGATAACTTGTGTTCTGAATATCTTTTTATACGTTTTCCAAATGCTATTCAAATAAATTATTGCAATAAAGTTGGAAAACCATTCATCGATACGACACTAATAACAGTGATTACAAGAAAGTCAATAATTCTGAGCCAATTCATGTGATTTAAGTGTTGTTAAACAAAGAATAACAAGATTAAAACGTTTCGGAAATGCTTGTGCCTCCAGATTCGCAACTCGGTGCCAGCAAATTGATCTTTCATATTAATAAATATTGCAACGAAAGGGTTGTCTACCGGTGAGGCCATACTTTTTCTTAACCAAAATGTGCTTTAATTAAAAATTTATCGTCAAATTAATAAACGGATTACTTTTTCTTTTTCTCATTTGTCGCTTATATTCAAACAAATTATGAGCTTTTTTGAGGGAAAAGTGTCTGAAAAATCAGTAATTTCCGAAATTCACATCTCATTACTTTAAAATTCTGTGTAATCTTCTCTTAATTAGCGATTGTGCTAGCACAGCATACAAGTAGCTAATCCCTGAAAAAGACTATTGACCTGCACTAAACAAGGCATTTAAAGTTTTATGTTTTACTCTTAATTTTATAGCTTTTCAACTGAAAAAATATATTCATTACTTTGACTTCTTTTCGCTTCCTTTCAAATAAAAATAACATCAAAACTGTTTGAAACTCTTCTCAGCTTTTTGTGCTTTTTGTGTTTTCATTTGATTTGAGTCTTTCCTAATGAAAATAATTGTTTTTCAATAGGAGGGGTCAAATCGCAAAAACTATTCGTGAGATAACAAAGATAGTGCAAGATGTGCTCAAAGAAGTCGAAGTGCAAGAACCCAGATTCATATCAAGTCTGACTGAATGCAACGGACACTATGAAGGTTTGTTACAATCCGTTCCTTTTCTCCGCTACCAGTCTTTAGCTCTGATTTTATTTTCGTTAACAAATAAGGCTTTAAAATAATTTCCAATTCAGTGGTAAACAGAGATTCAAATATAATGGTTTACTGAAACCCAATTATTACGAACAATATTTAAAATCATTTCAATTAATTTTCAAGGATTAATTAAATTTTTTGTAAAGTTGCAAGAAAATGCAAATACATTTGAATTGAGCCTGAATTTAAGCCTAACAGTAGTAACCAAAAAGAACAGAATAATCCAATTCTAGCTCAGAAGGAGTTCCAAACTTTAATGGATAGTCTCATTGATCTTCGATTGTCATAACATTTGTTTGCATTCAAAACAATTGAAATGAATGGTTGTTATAATATATTAAATGATTTAAACTAAGGGGGAGTGAAGTGAAAAACCCGATGAAAAATAGTTGAAAGGCTTGCATAAGAAGTGGGCGCAAAAAACGTGAGAAACGTTTATCCATTAATCTTGTGAACGATAACTAGACTCCAAACTGTGTAATCGACTCTTCAGATAAGTGGACCATAACATGGATTTTCGGACAAATGATTGCTTAATGAAAAAAATGCTCTTGGCTTTAGAAGGCACTTCTAAAACTGATTATTCCCACTGCTGAGCTCATTTCTATAAAGTTTCAAGAAAAGTTATTCGATTGGGCATGTTAAACTTGTGATAGATCAGTTTTAAGATCACGATATTTTGCAGCACCATGGGATGCATGGTGAATTTAATGATAGAAAAAATCCGGGGACTCAGGAATGCACAACAGATCAGTTTTGAAAAATTGAATTCTCAACAAATGTTATCAAATTACAAAAGTTCTGATTTGAGAGAAAGATAATTAATTTAAAATTTTAATTATCTTTTTATTCAATTTTGTTCGCCTCAAACATTTGACAAATGGTTTATAAATCATTTAATAAAATAGAGTCCATTATAAAGAGATGAAAAATTATTAAAGAAGAAAAAGTAAAGCCATTGTTATCTCTGTTTAAGAGACTATAAATAAGAGAATAAGTTATTATAAATGTCAAACTCAATGGTATTATCTGATTAGGGCTGGAAGTGATATCGCCCACAGAATTCGAAGTGGTATTATATCTGAATCAAATGGGTGTTTTCAATTTCGTCGATGACGGCTCTCTGCCGGGATGTGCTGTCTTGAAGGTAAACACTGCTATTATCTTACAAAATATTCCAAACAATAATGACATTTGACTCGACCCTTTTGATAATAGCTATCCGATGGCCGAAAGCGTTCGATGTCTTTATGGGTTGAGTTCATAACAGCGAGCGGTTACTTAAGCGCACGTAAAATACGGTCTCGATTTCAAACATTAGTGAGTAGTTCGGAGCACAGCCTCGATATTTGAATCATTAATTTTTAGTCTGGAAAACACTTAACCATACACTAAATTAATCGTTAAATCATTTTGACGCCCAACTATTTGTGTTGAAAATTCATAAACACATAAACTATGCCCTAAAGGCTAATATGAGTCTAATATTGTTTAACAATTATTATAATCAACAAAACATCGCATTTTAAATGAATATTTCATTAAATGTTTGCCTCCCATTCAAAGGTGGCGCAGGCCTGTGATAAAAGCAGTTATCGGGACATGGTCAAGATGATTCCGGACACCAGCGAAGTCAAGTTGAGAATAAGGGAAAGATATGTGGTGCAGATAACACCTGGTATTTATGCAGAATATTATAACTAATTTAAATCATTGGATTCGCCAAAAGACGATTTGTGTATTAAAATCTCCTATCGGTCTGACAGCGTTCCGATGCAGTGGCCTTTGGCCTCGTTCGGCAGCGCACTGGCCAATGCCGACATGCCCCTGGCCACCCCCAAACATTGTTGCTGAAGTGAAAGCAGAGGGTTTCGATCTTCTCAGCAAAGAATGCGTTTCACTGCAGGTCTGTTCACGAAGTCATAAGATTTCTGTCGACAAGACTTTAATCAATTACCACAAAACAGGGCAAACAAAGCTCTATGGAAGGCGACGCCTGGGTTCTCAGCTTTCTCGAGGCTGAAAATAGATTACTGCAGGTATGGATAAAAATAATTGAGCTCTTCTTTCAAACTCATTCAAAAATAGTAGTTTCAAAAAAATGATATATCGCTTAATAGTAATGAATTTTAATGACTATATTCTTTGTAATTAATTGGATTCCCTTTTCGTCGGACTGTCTATTAGGGCGGATGTCGTAAAAAATGTCTTTCAATTTTGAAAACACTGCGCGATCGTCACTTAGATCTGCCGGGACTGCCTATAAATGCCTATCACTTGAAAACATTGCTATTATATGAGTGCGAGAAACACCCGCGAGAGTGCGAATGGGATGAAGTATGTCTGGGCGACCGCATCAACGGAATACTTCTGCAGCTCATCTCATGTCTCCAGTGTCGCCGATGTCCGCACTATTTTCTGCCTAACCTCGACCTATTTCGCGGAAAGTCTCACAGGTTTGCACTCTTTGTTTGATCCACGCTTTCATTTATCGAGCAATTTGTTAGTCACACACTTTGATCAATACAAACAAATCATTCAAAATACTATAACACCTGCTCTTATCCCACATCCCATTCCTATTCATAATTTTTCACAGTTTATCCAGGTATTATATTCGTAACAAATCAAACATAACTTGTAATTTATTTTTTTTCGAAGGCGAGAATTTATTCGTCAGATATTCTTCATTGAATACATGCAGAGAAATGCGATTTTAATGAGTTTTCATCTGAATATTTATTTATTGACTAGTTTAAGCTAGCATATGCGCATTTAAAGCCAGATATACTCTGTTCATGTCTAAGTTTAGTTATAAATGTAATTTATATTAAACATTGACATTTTTGCTTATAATATCGCAATTAGATTTAAATTGAATGTAACTTACATTTAATTGGATGTTCTTTGCATTCACTTTAAAGTACAAAAGAAGACCATAGAATAGTGAAGCACTTGAGTGACAATTATTATTCATTCCAGCAACAAATGACTTTTTATTAAAATTTATTTTAGTTAAAAACAATATTTTAAAACAATGTTTTTGTTTACATTTGCAGATGATTTTTGAATTTCCATTACTTTTATAAAATATTCAAAAACTTTCTATAAAACAAAAAACATGATTTGTTTACTTCATTTACTATTCATTTATTTCGCTGATTAATTTCCATATTTTCCGTAAAGTGCTCATGCTTAATTCATTTGATCATCATCATCTTTTGATATCTCTGAATATATTTGAGATGAAACGAAAGAATGATTTTGAAAAGCATTGACTAATTTTTGGTGAATTCAATGAATTTATAGCTCACTTGAAAACGCAGCAAAGATGACGTGGAGACTGACCAGAGAACTGCTAACAAATCCCAAATCATTTGATAAGCTCTAGGAATGTGTGTCAATGGAGAGGACCAGCAAAACATTTTCATATAAATTTAGATCTCATTGATTGAAATTTCTATCAAATGATGTATTGTGTGATGCATTTGTTTTAACCATTATCTGTATTTTTGTTATTTTATATAATATTTTCTGCGAGAGTTTGGAAAAACCTGAGCCCATACTCACTAAGAGTCAGTAAAAGTATAATAGTTTACAAAATGTGCCGGATCTTCACTATCTTCCTACTCACGTTTTATGTAAAAATGTTTTGAGAGAAGGGGAGGGACTCTACAAAATTTTCGATAAGATTTCAATGATTTCATAGCTGTCAGCCATATATCGAGAGGTTTGGTGAAAGAGTGAGCGAAATAATCATTTGTGAAATTACTTCATCAAAGCCTATGTGTGTCTGAAGTAATGCCAAAGTGTTTAGTATTTATGTGAGAAAGCAGTAGTCATTTGGAGAAAGTAGTGAAAAGTAGTCTTTATCTCTCTGTTTAGCCTCTAATATAAAACAATTATTCCTCTATTATATGTTTGGCCCGAAGGAAGGCCTCGACTTTCAATTTGTTACAAGTGTTCACTAAATGCATATGTTTTTCAAAAAACTTATGTAAATATTAATTCAGACAAAATGTAAAGCTTTTTAATAGTTGACTATATTTTACAGATATTTTACAATTGCTTTTCGATTTCATTGGTTATTATTTAATGTTTCAATTTTTTAATTCATCTATCAATTAATTGTAGTATTTATTTGTAAGCAAATGAATGGAATTTATTGATTAAAAAAATTGAAAAACTGTGGAAATTTGAGCTCAAATTCTTCGATACTTAAATTATGCATTTCTAAGACTAAAGTTTAAGTGATTATATTTTGAATGTTTAGCACAGCCTGAGAGGGGTCTTGACTTTTAGATGAGTTATGAGAATAGGCAGACAAAAAATGCTATAAGTCTTGTGTTTTATTGCTAAAAATAATCGAAACGAGCACATGAAGCAAAGGTAGGCCTGACCACGAGCTGCATAGCCTAGAGATAGGGAACCTTTTACTTAACCGAAACTTCGACGTAAAGAATGCAAACGACGCCTATTAACAAAAAATACGGCATTAGTTCATCGAAAAACTTGAGGATTTGGACTTTGCGTTCATATTTTCAATGGTGTGCTCTCCTCTCACAATCACCAAATGCTTGGAAATGGGTTCGATCTCTAAATTGAAGACTCCTATGCATTACTGATGCTATGGATGTGCTTTTACTGGGAACAGTCGAATGCACTCCACTGTCTCCTCCCTTATTAATATGCAAATACTATAGTAATGATCGACACTTATTACATAATAAATCGCTTGTTTCCCAATACACAGCACTCGACTTCATTCAGCGATCAGGTCTTTCAATAACAAAACTGAGTCTCAAATGACAAAAGTGACGTTTTAATGTAAAGCTATGCTGAACAAGCAAAAAAACAATCTGAACTTCTCTTTAGCATTCTCAGCCGAATACTTTTTGGAACTCTCTGTAGATACGACTCACAATGTTTTTAATCGGCTTTTCCTCTTTTTCTATCTCTTCTTATTTTGTGAATTCGTGGCCTTTAATTTCAATTCAATGTCCATATAATAATGAAAAACACAAATACATTGAATTATTTGAGCAAGGTCATTAAAAAATTTTTCTAGGTTATCTATTTTGTGTAGATTCGTAAATCAATAAATTTTAATTATTGTGTTTTCTTAAAGCGTATGTTTCGTTTCAGATAAGGAATGAATCGCATTGAGAAGCGCTTATTCTGTACTTATTCTGTGTGTTCTGTGCCTTCCGAACAAATATCTGCATAACTGTCTTTGATGTTTGCAGTTGAGCTCATTGTTGGAGTTATGAATTTGTTTGTTCACATCAATGATTAGCTTTCCATTAGTGAACAGTCATTATTGAGAATAGCATTATATAACTGACAACAAACCCATTGAATTATGGATTGGAAAAAGTGTGCGAAATATATAAACGTTTGTCTATTTGTATGCGACGGCAATAAAGAGATAGAAAGCAGAGGTTAAGCGCTTATTTTGTAGAGCACGCAATGGTTGGGTGTGGCTCTTGGCTAACAGTGGCACTGGTAGGGAAAGAGGAAGACTGTAGTCATAACTTATTCTCTCACTACAAACTGATCAATACTTGTATTGATTTGTGTTAAGGTCTACACTCTGTTCGTAGAAAATATATTTCACCGCTCGATGTGTAGTAAAAGCATGGGTTTCCCTTCTGTTAGCCGAGTTTGGCCTGTGCTCTATGACTACGGCATCGCAAAGCATAATAAGGCATAGTATGGCATTGTATGGCAGGTGGCCTTAACATCCAGTGCACAGCCATTGTATTGAGTAGATTACGGAAATGTGCACTTCATTATAAAATGGATTATTCAGATTAATGCTTGTATTCACACAAACATCGAGTGCTCCCAAATTTCCGACTCTTATATAATCTAACAAATAATGAACACAAAAATAGCAACCATTTTATCGCATTTACTTCTATTGAAACAATTTGTTTGACTCTAATTCTTATATTTGTTTTTATATGATTTTTTAATTGAATTATACTTTCATTAATCCGAAGTCAGAATCTGAGGTCATTCCAAACCAATCAGAATATTCTGAGAACAGAACGGGGAGAGTGGGTCTGTGATTAATAAACTTGAAGATTAGAAGCTTTTAAATGGATCTAATGTTTGAGTTCGTGTGCGGACCCATTATATAAGTATTTGCTTTATTTGACTGATTCATCAGAAGAACGCAATTTAATCATAGACTGAATGATAGCGTTGGACCTAATGTTGTGTCTGCCGTTCCTCTCAGAGCATAGTTCGGTTAGTTTTGGTGTTTGGTTCACATGAAACGTCATATATCTCTGATTAGTTTGAGCTCTAACTTTATGGACCAGTGCTCACGTGCAGCACATTTTCGAAATGCATCGTATGATTTGATGAGCTCTAGCAATGGTCCAAAACACACCACTCAGTGATTCAGGTAGTCTTCCAGAGCTACCATTCCATTGGGAATAGTCGTCTGAACGGCTACTAAAACATTGGTAATCATTTGCGCTGATCCTAACTTTCGCATCAAAAATTTGATCGAAAATTAAAGCCCTGGTTGTGCTCTGCTCTGGTGGTGGCGGAGATGGTAGTAGTGATGCAAAACATTAAAAAAATATCGACTCATTATTTATAAGCGATGTATGAAAACAAGAGTCCATTAAGTGGTAGGAGTTGTAAGCGATCGCCAATTCTTATTCATTGGTGTCATAACTAGTTATGAATTAAGACTATGGCACAGGTTTTTGGTCAGACCTCAGACATTACTGACTAGAATCGAATTCCAATAAATGATAAGTATGTGAACCGAAGTTTTTGGTGAAGGGGTCAACGAGAGGTCAGTTATGGAAGTATATATCATGTCATGGAATAAGACCTCCCGAAGAGAGTTAAGGAACAGTTGTTCTGATAGCGAAACCCGATCCAAAGTTGGGACCACCTCTAAGTTTGTGCACAACAATGAATTTTTGAGTGCCTTCACTGCCACTCATCATAAGGAATAATATTGATAGCACTCAGGCCTGCAATACCTCCTCATAAGTTGTTCCTTAATTGATATTCTCTTCGGATGGAACCACACCTCAACACTTAATTATAGGTCTAAAGTAAAGTCTCCCTCTCATTGATCCCCTATAGCTCTCTCTTATGTAAACATATAATTTAGTAAAACCAACACAACAACCAAACCTGTTATCAAACACTCACTTCCAACAACAGAACGCATACTCCATATCGAAGCCAAAAGGGGGTCAATAGACTTGAAAACGAGTTCATTCATTTCGAGTATTCCCTACCACTATAGCCACCACTACTATAGTACTTCTCGCCGCTCAACAACTCATTCTAATCAAAGGCCAACACTATTGCCAACACTACAGCTCAGCCACCGTTCACTTAATTGTGATTCATAGACACAACCATTCGATTGGCAAACAATTTCTAACAGCTTCTGGTATTCATTGATTACCACATTCTTATCATTACATCACTTTGTGGTCATTTAGTCTTCAATACATATAATTCTATTCAAACAGATTTGTCTTAAAATCAAATCTTATTTTCTATGTTATAATTAAAGCAATAAATAAAATGCTTTCAAATAATTGCCATAAAAAGCAATACTTCTAGAAATTGAATTTCAAATGAAAAAAGTTTAAAATTGTCTGAAAAATTGGAAATTTATTTAAATACAAAAGAATTTTGTGATAATTATAATGAAAAATAATAAGCGAAGAAATTTTATTACATTAGAAGTAATTAATCATAAGTAAGTTAAGTCAACTTTTGATAAGATTTTCAGATAAAAAACTTTGATTAATAGCATTAAACGCCATATCAAGTGATTTGAATTTACATAAAATTCAATAAAATATACGCTTTTATAGAGTTTAGTATTTGAATAAATAATGAAAACGTTTTAACCAAAGAGTAAATTCAAACCACTAATAGACAAATAAGTTATAACTAAATAAATGTAAGTATTTTTGAAGTTATTTTTAATCTTAAATAATGTTTGTCTGGAATAGATTTCTGTTCAAAGAGTTAAACAATTATGTGAAGCCATTAATAGCATATTAAAAATCGTTATCTTAAATCGGATTAATGGTCGGTACAATTGAATCGAAAGTACAAACGAAATGGTAATATGTTTGAAATAATAGTTGCAATCAGTGCCACCAAATGATCTATTCATCTTGGTCCGTTTCAGAACTGTCAATTTGTCGAACGTCGATGACTGGCGGGACTAACCCAGGGCCGTCACCCCAACAAATGCTTCGTCTTCTATAAGGGGGCAATTGGGATCTGTTTTGCGTAACCAATCGTTTCAGATTAGAGACCATTTTTTCCAAAATTTCAATCCGTTTTAATGCGATTTTCGGAAAAGCAATCGAATCGTGTTTTCGGATGTAATCGATGGCATCGATCGATAAGTTATCGAATTGAATGCAATCAATAAATTGAGTCAAATTCCAGCTTTTATTTCTTTGAGTAATTGATATAAAAGTCTTAATGGCTTCCAATTGATTGTCGAAACGCATCGATTTGATCAAAATTTTCAAGATCTCAATTGATTTGCAATTCAGGAACTGTTGGGAAACCATTAAATACTTTGTTCGGTGTTTTGCGAACTTTTGGGCGAAAACTATGATCCGTTTTAATCGGTAAAAAAGACCGAATTGCAAGATATCGACCACATTCTGGTCAGACATCAGACCAACTAATCTTAGTTCACAAATACGACACAAATGTTTGATTTGATACAAATGTGCGATTTTCAGGACTTCGATGACCAGCGAGTATTCATCCGAAGGCCAATCGCTCCGCAGTAGGTCCTCCTTATAGCAATACTTCAGAAGTAGTTGGAAGGCCTCCACATTTGTGTCTTTTATTTCGATCTCTTTTTTCTTTGATTCTTTGAAATCTCCAAAAAGCATTTTCTTGAAGACAATACTCATACGGGTCAGCACTAATCGGTGGGCAAACAGTCTGTGGCCGTCCACCACAATGGTCAGGTCACTCTCTTTGGATGACAAATAAAAAGAATCAATGAGATATCCGAAGCGATAGGTCTTTGAATACGCCATTTGTTGGCAATCGGTGTCCAAATAACTGTCAGACGATTTTATAACCAAATAAACATTTGACGAATGAAAATGCATTCAATAGAGACGTCCCTTCACTTCACGACATTATTTTTGACTTTTTTTTTATTAAGCCTTTTCCAATCAAATTTTCAATTCTCATATTATCAACACATCATTGCCAGGGATGCACAAAGTGGGAAGGATTTCTGAAATATCCCCTAGATTTGGGGATTTATCCCCCTAGTTTTGAAAAAATTCTCATAAAACGTAGAGAAACTAACCCCTCTCAAAATTTGCAATTTTTTGCACTACCGAAAATAAGTGTGGATAAGAACAAAATGGAGGAAATTGATCGTTTCCGGTCCCCAGTTTTGAAATATACCCCTTATACCCCTGGGTTTTGCCTGAAAAATGAGTCACTATCACAGTGGTCATCACGCTCGATGACCCTAGGTGGCAGTAGGGTGGGGCCTTCGGCTGGGGGGCAAATTCCGGAAGCCAAAATCAACCTGAAACGGCCATTTTGTTTTAAACTAAGTTTATTTCTGGCCATTTTAAGCGTAAATTAATTTAATATATTTAGGCTAATTTGCAAGTTTGAATGCTTAATTCTTTCAAATAACGAACAATATGGCAGATTTTTGGTCCGCCATTTGTAAGAATGTCCAAATTTTAGCCGCCATTACCGAAAATTCCCAAATTTCACCAAAATTTCACCAAAATTTCACCAAAATTTCCCAAATATTTGCCTGTTTGCTTCGCTCGCCGGTTTGGGGCTCCCAAATCACAAATTTTCCGTCTAGAGGGAAGTATGTTGGCTTCCCTTGGTGACCCCTGCACTATCCCCTCTCTATATCCTCCCTAGGGTCACGTACCTTGGGCATCTTTTGCAATAGATCAGTTTATTAACAGGACGTTTATAACAAATTAAGTGATAACTTATCAATTAGTGAACGATTGTCATTAAAATAAGGTAAATATATTCAAAAAAAAGGAAAACTTGTAGAAACTAACCCTCGACTGATTAAAGTTTTAACCCTTCTATTAATTGATTTCTAATGAATCCATTCAAAGTGGTTCTCAATTTTATATTTTCAAACTAGTGAGTAATTGAGCTTGGGAGAGAGAGAGAGAGAGAGAGAGTTGATTGAAAAGAAAGTTCAATAAAATACGAGATTATAAGCGATCCAAAAAAGTCGATGTCAAGTGAATCTTTTGATTTTTTTGAGTGAGGCTTTGGATACAATGTTGGGTAACTCAACATTTGTTGTGTGCTGTGCTTTGTAGGGTAGTGCCAGTTATGTAACAGTGTCTGTTCTCTTGCATCCGATAATGCTTTCAAGTATTAGTTGGTTTGAAAGCAAAAACTTTCTTATTATTGCATCGATAAAGCAATGCGTATATAAGAGGACAGAGTTTTGTAAAGTTAAGAGCACAGGCAAAGAGCACTCTCCCGAGACACTTTCCAATGTCTAACTCGGAGTCGAATCTGGCTTTTCATTGTGTGCCTTCTCTATCCTTATATTCGGTGTCGAACACAATCTAATGACTAATACTCTGACTAAATGGACAGTCAATGTCGACGCCATCCAAACGGTGGCTGTTCTCTGGGAATGTGACCGTTGGTATCAACTGATAGCAGATAGGGTTTCCCTTATTTAAAAGCCAGGGGTAGTCAAGGTCCGAGACCTTAAAGTGGTATAAAGGGATGGTAAAGTGGCCCATTTTGCTCAAATTTTAGGGGGTATACAAGGAGGCTATTTTTCCAAAATGTCGGAAGCGGTCATTTTTCGTCTTTTGCGCCTAAATTCAGTTAAATTAAGCTTAATTTAGTTTAAATACAGTTTAATTATTAAGTTACCAAAAATGGCGAACAAAATGGCGAACAAAATGGCGAACAAAATGGCGAACAAAATGGCGGAAATTTAGTAAAAATGGGCGCAGCGCTTGGGGTTATGGAAATTTTTGAGAGTGTCCGTTTTTGCGTTTTTCCTTTACAATATTTTCAACCCTCAGGAGGATTTTCTTAACCTCAGGGGATATATATACTATACCCCTTATGGCTACCCCTGTTAAAAGCATTGTTCACCGAATCAAAAGTAAGTCTCGGCTTCAAAAGAATGCTTTTAGTAACCAATTGACCAAAAATATGGCATTATTTGCTGTTATGCCCTGAAGTGTCTTTTTAGGGACACCTCTCAAATCAAATAAGTTGGGCTTATATTTCCATTAAAACTATCGAAGCCTTTAGGCGTTAATTGTTTTGTTTTGAGTTTTTGTGTTCTCAAAATCGTGACTAATATTTCTAAAATCATTGACTGTGTTTAAAAGCATATGTTTTTAATGAGTAAACAGAAATTAATTCGCAAAACTCAAGCCATTTGTGATAATTCCTGGAAAATATTTTTCATTAATCATCAAAATTAGTAATATTTAGCCGTTTGTGGCTTTTGAAGCGTAAACCGAATTTTATTTTTACTTATTTGAAGAGAAAAACAAACTTCTGATCATTAAGTTTGGAATCAAATTGTTTTTTACCGAAACATTTTTGGCGAATTCACTGCTGAGAAGCAGAGATGAACCGATAATTCAATTTATGAGTTTCTCATCGAAAGCAAAGCCCAGGAGAGTCCGTTTAAAAAGCAAACAAATCATTTATGTCCTGAAGTATTAATTATTTAAAACAAATGAATTAGAAAAAAGAGCCTGGACTCACCATAATTCAATTATGTGCACAACACTATCAATAATTAATGGCATTTCACATCTAGTCCGGGTTCGCACAAATCAGGAGCACAGCATACTATTTATCAAACAGGAGTCAATAATAAGCCGATCCCACAGTTTCCGGGGCCGATAGTTTCCAATTTCCACTACTATGGCATCAATTGTTCAAAAGAGAAGAGCGATTCCCACAAAAGATCCCAAAATTTGATTGTACCGTTTTCGCAGAAATCGCATCGTTTTCATTCAGAGTGAAAAGTGATATTTCATTGAATATTTGGTCAAAAATTATTGATTTTCATTCAATTAAACCCAAATGTGAGACAAAATTTTCAGACGAAATACATTTGCCATTCATTGGACTATCAGTTGTGACACGATTTCTGAGAAAACAGATTTCATTTTTGGTTTTGACTTTTTAATTATGTCATCCATTGTCTGACATAATTGTCTGATTATTAACTTTCAACTTTCGTTTATTTATTGTTCGCTCAATAATTAATTGCATTCATTTAGAAAATTAAATACAATCCCAAAACTATTGATTGTCAAATAAGACATACATTGATCTTCAAACACGACATTTGAGGATATTATTAGTTTTAACGAAACTTTTTTTCAATTTCAGCCAAAATTTATTTATCGTTTTTTACTCTCTGTTATTATTATTTCTTTATAGCTTTGGGCGAAAAAATAGATTTCGATCTTTTGATTACACATATATATTCTGTATAGTCTCTATTTGTTTGAACAGTTTTGCCAACAAATTCCAATTAATTAAATATTATTCTTCAAGTCTTACTAAAAAAAACGTCAGAAAACTTCTCATAAGATTCTCCACAAATATTCAGAGAAAAAATGAAAAGTTGAGAAGCATTTGAGTAGAGATTAAATTTTTTGCTCTAAAAAGATAAGAAGCATTTTGTCTGAAATAAGAGTTTGATTGACAGCTCCAACACATCCAACAAAACATTCTTCCATTGTTTAAGTATTGTTTGTAACAAAACTAAGGCAGAGTTATATCGAAAAAACACGTTTTGATGCAAATCGAAGTCGAGTTTCGCAAAAGAAGAAGAAAATCTCGTTTACATAAAAAACTGAAACCGATTTTCCTATTATTTATTTTTTGTGCAACTCTTCTTCTGATTCAGTACTTTTCTCTGAAGAAATAGATCAATAAATTATCGGTCGAATCGAATGAGTTTTGTTTGCCTTGTGTTCAAAGACAACCATTTCTTCTCTATTTATACGAATATTGCCTCCGATATAATGGATGTCTGAATAGAGATCAGAATCGAATAAATTATAGATTAGATGAGGAAATCAAAGATTATATGTGTTTTCTGTTATTATTTTTATTATCAAATTATTTGTTGAATTTATGTCAATCGGTAATCATTATAACGGTTAGAATACATCTTCTCATAATAATGACACAAATTGATAACAAGTCTTAATGTCATGTTTTCAATTCCCAGCAAAAAAAAAACTAATTTCAAACGACAGTAAATCAAATATTCAAATGACTCGGCCATTATATTCAGGGCTTTTCTCTCCCAGCAAATGGCACTGGCTTTTTTATTCTGATATTTAAATATTTATATTTTTCTGTCTCTTTAAGCAATCGATTATTATATTATTTTTAGTCAATTTATGCGTTAAACCCAAAAAACATTTACAGACCGAATACCAGAATCACTTATTCCTCTGCAGACAATGGCTTTTAATTAAATAAAACATTAGGAAAGAAGAACCAGAATATATATTGAGAAATATAATCTCATAAATCATACGTTAAGTTAAATAATACCTTATTTTAATTACATATTTGATAACAGTCTGCATAAGACTGAAACATAAACCCATTTTTTATGTCATTTAATACTATTATTATTTATTAAAATAATATTTATTTGACTGCTATTTCTTACATGTAATTTAGATCAGTTTTGCCCAAATTTTTTATGAGTTCCTATATTTCAATATCTATTTTTTCGTAAAACGTATTTCGATCGCCAGAAAAAAGTATACATTATTTTGATTTGAAATTTTATGCCATCGAAAAAAAAATAGAAACGAAATACAAATTCCCAAAATTTTTTCTTCTTCTTGTCTCATATCTTCTTCCAAGTATTGAGATATTATTCTGGAGTCAGAATCGAGAATCTGAAACTCGGGAAAGGCTTCAGAAATAGATATATTGACTCAGAGAGAGGTTTGTTCTCAAATAGATAGAAGACTTTCTCCTTTTTTTCTTCGAGTTATTTTATTTCCTTTATTTTTTTTCTTTGGGTTTGAGTTTGTTTTTCAGGAGTCAATTGTCTGTTCAATGGTTGGTATACATTGGATATCAATACCACATATTATATTATATTATAACTTATTGCAGTTATTGTATAACTTGTATATAACTTCACTTTATATGACTTATGAGTCGAGTCCCTCACAACGAGTTAAGTCTTATGTCTGTGCTGTTCGTTGGTTTTGGCTGATTGTCCGTTAGACTGTTCAATGGCTAACGACGGCCACACAACACACAGGGCTCACCAAATATCAATATATAGATTCTGAAAGCAATCGCTCATTGAATTGTAGTCCACTTGCAATGTACTGATTGTAGTGATTGTCCATTGAATCACTTCTTAGGATTTTCTTATTGTTCTGTCGCATCGACTTTGAGTTAAACTCCAAATTCATTTCATGGTTGGCGGCGCGTACGGCCACAAAAAGCATTTTCTATTCCTTATCCCAATGGGAATTCATCTGAGATATTGTGACAAAAAGTTTAATTTGTTAAAAAAGAATTCTTTTCTTAAGACCACAACTTTTAACCAATTTTTCACTCAAATATACCCTGAAATTAAAAATCCTATTATTAGTTGCCTTCAATTACTGTTATATTGAATGCAAACACTCTTAAAATAAGGACAAAGTTAAGCAATTGTTTGATTGATTAACCCAAACATGAATTTCTTAAAAGGTTTGCTCAAAACTTTCGCGAAGAAAATTCAGTTTAAAATAGAAATCGACTCAAATATATTGTAAACCTTAAAGTATGATAAATGACTTTAAATATAATTAAGCGATAGAATGGAATTTGTAATAATCAGCAAAAAAACTATTGATTTAAATTTTGCCCTTAAACACTTTAGAACTTAAAAAATTAAGATTAAGAATAAGCAAGTACTTGTTCAATAGCCAGTCACCAATCATTATCTAATCATGGTCGTCTATCTTTTTATGAAAGATTGATTTTTCAATCAATATATCGGATCAGACGATTGTGCCGATAGTGCTATTGAATGGAAAGAATCAAAATTATTCTAAAATTTCTGCCATTCTTTACAGTATTTCTTATTTTGATTTTATTCCGAAATATATCATCGAAGTGAACGGTAACGACATTCGGCATAAGAAACAGGATTTCATTTTCTTTGCTCATCTCTACTCTTATTCTGTTTTGTGTTTGGCCTTTGCTTTTGGTTTACATGATTTATGGCCACAATTTTACATTTTCGACCTCATTCTCAGATCACATCAAATGCCATATTGTGCACAACATTACATGAATTTGTTAGTTCCCAAACACCACTCTCTTTATTCCATTCAGATGATACGGAATCGCAAAAAAAAGAAAACTAAAGATAAATTTTTTTGCCTCGACTCAAAATTCTCCATAAAACCGATTCAATGATTGCGTTTTCGTTGAATAGACGTGTCTTTCATTGATTTTGTCTTCATTTCGAAGCTAATGAATGATTAGATGTTAAGAATTTCACAAAAGATAGATTTCAAGTAATTTATTATTTCATTTAATTTTGTTATATCTTTTGAAACGAAATTACATTTTCTTCGTTAGTTGTTATAAATCACATTCATATTCATTAAGAAAAATAAGAAAAGTTTTCTAATATTATATTTGAAATATCAGACAAAAATGCATTTTTTGTTTGATTTTATATACAGTTATGTCATAAACAGTGATTAAATAGTTTTTCTTAGTTTTGGTGAATATTTATTAAACTAATCAAAAGTTTATCAAAAGCTATAAATTCTGACTTTTTTCTAATTTTTAGTCTAATGATTATTAATTAAAAGCGTGAGAGCACAGCATAAAATCAGAAACATTGACAATATTGATGTTGTTTTCGAGTTAGATGGATCAGGTAATAGTTGAATGATTTCAGATTGAGTAGAGCCCAGATAATTGTTGGCAATACATGAATAGTTGTCAAAGTCGTCTTCAGTAACCGATACTATTTTCAAACTAAATTCTGTATCCTTTCGATTAAACTTTATGTTATCATTCGGTGATATTTTAATATTTCCACTTCTGAACCAATCAATGCTAGGCATTGGTTCAGCTCTGACCATGCAATCAATTTTTGCAGACTGGCCAATGCGGCTATACACTGAATTTGTGGGCACTTCCACTTCCGGAGCCTGCATCACTTTTACACGAAATTCGTGCCATATCTGACTCAGAATATTTGAAGCAATGCATTTGTAGATACCAGAGTCATTCCACCTTGGACTTTCAATGACAAGAAGTGAATTAGATTGAATAACTTGACCATCTTTGTGCCAGACTATATCGTTGGCATTCGGTGACAGGCAATTAAAACTGATGGTTTCATTTTCTTTGATGGAAATTTGATTGTAGGGCAAACCTGATATATCTAGTTGCTTTAATGTTTTAACATTGTATTGAATTGAGAAAGGAGGACTTGTGCTAATTTGACAAGAATAGAATCCTGAATCTTCATCCCGAAAGCGGTGAATTTTGAGGCCATTGGAAATATCATTGAGACTTATCCTATCATTTCTATTAATGCGTAGATTTCCAGCGAACAGTACTGTTGTAAAGTTCAGTTTCCAGAGCAACACAAATTCACCCAGGTTCTCAACATTACAGTCAAGCTCAATGTCATCGCCCTTTCTAACATAGCGCTCACCTCCTTTGCTGATAAATTGGGGCTCTTTTTGACAATTGACAGAAATAATAATTGAAACTATCACAAATATAACCAAAGTTGACCAGATAGTGAATGAGGCCATTTTCAAAATTTATTTGAGTTTATTAGAGCAAAATTTATAAACTTGTTATTAAAATTTATTGTTTATTGGTACATTAAGAATTTATTTACTTAATAAAACATTCAATTAAACGGCGAAACGAATTATGTAAAAATATTAATTCTTGGTGAAGACAATTCGATATATAGTCGTACAAAAAGTCGCACAAATATTATTCAACGCAAAATTCTGACTAATCAAACATCAAATTAACTTCAAAATCATATCTTTACTATTGAGTAAACTAACCTTGGCTCTTCAAGATAAGATTCTGATTATGGCTTCAAAAATATAAATATTTAAAACTTATTCTTTATCGGTAACTTCCCCTTTGGCCGAATCTCATTTGATTAAAAATCTATGTACCGCTTGGCCGAAAAGAAATACATGTTCAATTTGGCCCAAGCAATTTATCCCATTTGGCCGAAAAATATCTCGTCCTACCGAATGGCCGAAAAATAGTAAACATGGCCAGTCGTTTATTACGTGGCGAGAGAATAATTGCTCCCAAACGTAAATTTTCACAATCCAAAAAGAATTATTTGGAAATGAGCTTATAACTTCTTTTCAATTGATCTATTCATTAAAACACCATTTTTTTATTTGAATAAATATTTAAATTATCATTTTCAAAATTTGTTTTTATTTATTTTAGCTCTATTTTAAATTACACAAAATTATACTGAATATTTCCTTCTGCTTTGATTTATATTATGATATTCGGCTAAGTGGGGGTTCGGCCAACTGGGATTCGGCCATTTAAAATTCGGCTAAGTGGGATTTTGCCAAAGGGTGTAACCTCTTTGACTGCTATATTCCAAAAATAAAAAAGTTAAGTGTGTTCTAGATTATGACTTCAAAATGATTTGAATTAATATTATTTTAGAGGTTATAAATTTTATTTTTATTTCATACAAGATTATCAGATTAAGACAACCAAAAGAATAATATAACTTATAAATATTAGTTAGTTAGAGTTAATCAAGCAAATTGTCCTGCAGCATCATTTGTATATTTTTAAGACGGTAACCAAGTTTCAGAGTATTTATTTTGTGGTTTCCCCTGCGCTGTCGCTCTCTACCCTTATTGTCATACCTTTTATTTTGCTATTATAACCATTGAAAACTGAACACGTTCAAATGTCTCACAACTGATTACCAACCCTATTGTTTACCCCCAACTCAGTTGATTCTAAAATTTTTATTATTAAAAATAATATTAAAATTAGTTTTAATAAATAATTAGACATTTCAAATGTCACTATATTTTAATAAATGTAAATTAAAAACAATTTATGTTACATTAAATCCAATTAATGCTGTGTCATATGATTAAACAATTTATGGGTCGAAGGAATCGGATGTAGACAGTTTTAGTCAATAACTTAAGTAAGAGAATTTTTAAAAATATTGTAATATTTAAATCTATTTGAAACGGGTACATTATATTTTAATATAAATTTCTTGAAATTTCTGAATTTTATTTAAAAATCTATGAATCTTTTTGTTGTATTTTTTTGCGACAAATTTCATACCGAAAAGTGTTTAATCTATGGATTTAATGTCAGAATAAATTTAAAAACATATTAATAAATTGATGACTTGGGAAGAAAACTATGAAAGACTCTTCTCTTATATATAAAATATGAACTCAAAGCAAATATAATTGAATTCCTAAAAGTTTTAATATTACTTAACAACACTTTTCTAAAAAAAACGAAACAAAAGTTAACGTTAGCATCAATTTTCATCAGACAGTATTCTGATCACGAAATTCACATTTTCACTGAAATTTTAATATAGTTTTGTTTGATATAATAACAGAATATATTTTATTTTCTTATAAAATAACTTCGTTTCCCTCAGTCTTCCAATTTGTTCCTGCAATTGAGACAAAGAAGAAAATGCAAAAAAATAACAAATAAATAAAATAAGCGATAAATAACATTAAATTGAACATTAAAATTGACAAATACTATAAAATTTTTATTATTTTTTCTTAAAATGAGGCCATTTTTGATGTCTGCTATCATTTTGAATATGGTCTGAAATTTTCCATTTTTGAAGAATATCTTTGTTTTTTAGAGCAATAAATGAAAGTATTATTTTTGGGCTGAAATTAGAAAATGTTTTTTATTTTCCATAATATATTATCCGTTTTAAAACATCTAAATAAGTTAACGGGGTTAAATTTTTTCATTTTCTCAGTTCAACTATTCAGTAGAAGAGAAGTGATAATAACTGAACATGCTCATTAAAATGATTAGTGGCATTTTTTGTTTTCAATTCAATTCAATTAAGTCATCTTTCTCTCAATGAAAATCGTTTTTTTTTCATTCGGATTATTTTGTAACCAATTTATTGCATTTCGTTTAATTGTATTACATTTTATTTAAATTTCTCTTCAAATCCATTAGTTTTTTGCCAAATGTCTGAAAAACTTTGTACACAATATAAGCTCTTCTCTCGATTTGTTTGTGATTAATGAACTGGTTTTAGATCTTCAACAGTAATGATCTTTTTTTTCGTATTCCAACCGAAAGGCATACGAAGTCTTTAATAAGAGTAGAGATAATCAGAGCGTAAAATGAAAATTCCTTAAAAAGAAAGTCTATTTGGAAATTTGAAAATTTAATTTAGACTGTTAGTGTGACTAGCTAAGTTTCATTCTAATTACTCCGTTTGAATGCCTGAGGATCACCTTCCCATTCGTCTCATGTCATAAACAGTTTTCGAGTACTGACAAAAATTTTCTAAATAATCACTTGAGTTGTTTGGAGAGTTGGCTGAACTTTGCAAAGTTATCTTGAATATTATGAAATCCTCAACTGAATAAACACAACCATTAATATTGTATCCGAATACATTTAACTCATTTAATAAGATTAATATTTATATTGCATTTGAGGCAAAGTGTTACGATTTTAAGTAGACAAACATTACATCCCTTTCAGCTCATTATAATTATTGACATTCACTATATTTTCAATGAAAATCGATTCCATCACATTTTAGGCATATTTTTGAAATCAAAATTTTAATGCATAACAAATATGAACGAAAAAAACTATTTAATGGTCACAACGGGTATTATAAATAATGATTCCTTAAAAATACATTCCATTAGGTTTTTATGAAATTTATTCCCTGATATTCTTAGCCATCATTAAAGTTAATGCAAAAAACTTCAATACAAACCCATGGCTTCTGTTCACTGCTATTATACCAAAGGTTTTGTTTTTATTTTCAATTAATTTCTTTGGGTTTTAAAGCAATCATTGCTTTTATAAATAATTTATTAACATTATAGGAAGAGTCGCAAAAATCCATTATTTATTGTTTGCTAAATAATAAACAATAAAAAAAATGTAATGAATAGTATATTAATATTAAAGTAATTTTAATCAAATGTGACCTAATTTTTTGTCAAAATGACTGAAAAACCAAATCTGTATTCAAACAAAATTATTGGTAAACAAAATGATCCCTAAAATACGACAATAATTAAAAGTATATTTCATATAAAAAATTGATTTAATCTTTTATTTATGAGTAAGGGCTCTGAACTCAGCACAATTGGCACTCATTTTTTCCAGTGCTCTCATATTGAATATTAAATACTTTGCTTATATTGACGCAAATAGTGCGCAAGAATTTCAAGATCTTCAGACAGATCTCAAGCTCAAGACAAACAAATTCATACAAAAGAGTGGTTTTTGAAGTGTCTTCACAATCGAGTCTTTGTTTTTGTGTAATTTATACGACGAGTTGACAGAGAGGTTCGACTTGTCTTTAAAAAACCTTTCTTTAGCTGAGTTACAATAATAACAGACTGAAAATGATTGGCAAACAAAAAGCTGAGACAAACATTTCAACGTTATTCCGATCCCACCTTTTCTTTGAATGATTGCTTTGAAATTATAGCAATTATTGTCTTCATAAACATTTTTCAATTATGCATTTTTCAGTTTCTTTTTCATTTGGCAAACTCTCTCACTGTAATAAATTGCACTTGTTTAAGAAAGATTAAGTATAATTTGCAGCTTTTTTTCTCACATAATTATGAACTTGGATAACTTGGCCCTTTGATACGCTTTGCAAAAAAGACTAAAGAAAGAGATATTTTCAATTATTTAGTTTATAATTTCCTTTAATGGAATGATTTCTTTGAAATTATGCTTTAATTCGATATTATTGGAAGTTTCATGGTCACCCAATGATTTATTAGCTATTTTAATTTAGATTCAATTTTTCCCATTAATAAATTCCAGAATAGAAATAACAATTTTTTATCGGACAAAAACCCAAATACCTTATTAAAATGTGATTTATTTCAATCTATGTTCTTTATTAAGAGTAATTTAAATTTTTGAAAACAAATCAATTATAATGTTCTAAACTTCAACCAAATAATAACATCTTTTGTCTAAGAAGTGCTAAAAATAAATTTTACATTCAATTATTACTTGAGTCAAGTGTTATATCATTTGCACAATAATCGGAACTTTGATTGAAGTTCTGTTTTTCTTATTCCCGAATATATTATTATAAAATGAAATATAAATCTTATATCTTTGAAAGACTGAAATTTCAATTTTTCTTTCTGTTTATTGAAGTGTGAAATTCAATTGAAGTGATGAATATTAATACTGATTTGTCAATAAGTTATATAATATTGAATAAGTGGCGAATCGTTCATCAATTGATTTTTCAATTGAAATGTTTATCTATAAATAATATATAGAAAGTCAATAGAATTTAATCGCATTAAATGTTTGAATATAGCGTTAAATTTTGAATTATCATAGATTTGATGCAAAATTTAATCAATTTATTGGCTTCACTCTTAGCCAAACATATAAATATCATATTAAATGAAAACTGTATGACATTTATCCGTCTCTATCGTCGGAATCAGTTTTCTCGGTTCGTCTAACATAACACGGAATTTGTTTTTATTCATGTCTTCCAAACAGTTCTGGAGATCTGAGCGATGAATACAGAAAAACAAACTTTTGAATGCGATTTAAGTCCATGACTCAGGCTTTAGGTTTTTATTGACAAATTCGGTCCGTATTCAAGATTAAAATCACAAACAATTTCGACACAATTTCCATTCAAGTGTTATACAAAGTCTTAGTTCAAAACTCGCAAAACCCGAATACCATTGGATATGAAGCAACAAAAAAATACTTTACTCATTTGAATAAGACTTTTCATTCAATTCATTCAAACTTTTCTATATTTACATTAATATTGAATTAAATAATGGCCTAAAAAGTTGATAGGATTTTACGCCGTAAATAAACTTCGCTATCATTTCGTAACAAAATCTGATAAACAAAACTAAAGATTAACTTTTTTTTTAGTCAAACAGTTTTGTAATAATCTCTCTCTTTTGAATAACAAATCCACTGAAAAAATGCTAAACAAGATAAATTGAAAATTGTGTTAAGAGTTTATGAAAATAAAAGATTCACTCCTTTGGTTTCATAAGAGTTATCCTTAAATTAAATCGCGATTTATATGAATTATACACATTATTTGCATAGAGTTCATGAACTTTGAAAATAATCTCCAAATGGGATATCTTTTTGAGCAAAAAAGGTGCGATAATCTGATTCAATACTAAACCTGATAATTATAAAACTCATTTGTAAAGCGTCGGACTCCTTTTAAAAATATAATTTAGCGGTGATTTGAGCGGCATTTCACAGATAAGGCTCATTTTTTCATAATTTAGCTCTTCTTTAGAAATGTCGGTAAAGATTTGTTAAGCGATTAAATGAGAGGTTGGGAGGGATTGCAAAACATAAACATTCATTAAACTTAATAAATATGAATATTAGTGTTAAGCTATTCTGAAGCTCTCTCCCTCCCTCTCTCTCTCTCTCTC
>JAQIWP010000102.1:0-41625 GCA_034695525.1 Euzetes globulus
GAGAGAGAGAGAGAGAGAGAGATCACTGGGTTTGATAAGAATGATCGCACTTTTCGTATTAAAATAGTAATAAAAATATAATAACAATTTTGCAGACAATAGTTTAGGTAAAATATATGGCAATATATTGTGTTCTATATATTACAACATTTATTAACATATTTTTCTATGAAAAACAAAAGCCAACGAACGAAATGTGAAAAATAGTTTTACTATCAGCCAGAGACCAGGATTTTAGTCTGACTTGCATTGCTTATCCTAAAAATGTACACAATTATTGTTTTACCCCTTAATTGCATTATTTCATTACCAAAGCTTTGAGGGAAGCGCTCAAAAACACGTATAATTTGATTATTGTCTGAAAGCGAGAGAAAACTAGACTTTTATCGAAACACTACACGAATAATATGTAATAATTATAATATCTATTCTTCCGATAGCTTCGAAAACACATATAATGTATATAAATATGAATAACATTAGCGAAACAGACAAAGCAGGGAAACAGTCAACTCAAGTGAATATTTTCCTACTGACTATAATATAATTATTTAATATTATGACATAATATGAGCGCACAGTCTGTATGACATCTAATATTTAAATAATGCAGAATTGTGTCACTCATTCATCCATCTAATTAGTAATTAGACTATGAATACAGTCTTCTTATATCCGCAGACAATAACTGAATTTCATATTATATTTCATCAGACATTATATACTCTTTTATTCATTGATTCAAAAAAAAAAGTTTTTTTTCCTAATGTCAAGAGGAATGGCAGAGAACAATGTTATTTTTGGCCGCATATTCTGTCCAATTGCTGCTATTCTAAGTTTAATCATTCATTTTTTGCTTCAATACTCTCGTGTTTTTTGCCCTCAAGTATAGCTTTTTCTCTACTAAACGGCGAATGTATTTTATTTCGCTATCACTTGATATCCGAACAGCACTTCTGTGATAAGATTCACAATTACTCAGAGTATGGAAAACAAGCTGAGCAACAGTGCTGTATATAATAGAACAGGTATTGAATAGAAAGAGGGCTGACAATCGATCTGAGGGGCACTGAACATCATATATACACGACTATACGACTGTATGAAGTAATAGATTGAGTGCAAAACACAGAGCAATAGATAGAGAATTGAAAGCAATTGAATGTTAGGCTAAACATTCTTCGTTACAATTCATGTTTGAAATGAGAAAACGGCCAAAGAGTGCGAGAAGGAGAGGAAAGGTCTTCGTTACAAGACTCCAGTGCTTTCCTGTGCAGCTCTTCAGCTTAACATCTAGTGTTAGATCGGATGTCTCATTGATAGGGGGCTGAGAAATAAGAATCAGTCAACCGTTGCTTAAAGAGCTTCAGACGAAAGACGGAGAGAATTGCAATTAACTCGACATAAAAAGGAGAGATGAAATTCGGCGATTCTGTGCTTATGTGATGCCTGGACTGGTATATAACGGCACTGCATATCATACGCCTCGTCGATACGTTAATATATTGGCCTATTTTGAGCCCAATATATGAGGTTTTATATACGCTCTTAAAGACACGAATATTCTTCGATTCAGTGCTGTTATGGCATAAATGTTGAGCACAAACCCATTGATAGACTCTATTGAAGGCTCGCGGCTATAAATAATAGGATAGATATAAAGTATATCACTTTCAGATTAAACAACACAATATATATATGGGTTAAGCCCTGTGTTATGCACTGTTTGGTACTGTCGTTGTCTGTTTAGGTTTCATACATCCAAAATTCATTGATGGCCAGAGGGAGGTATATCCCAAACTATTCACATTTCCAAAACTTTCGTCATCACCACTACAGAAATACTGTTGACCAGAGGCGTACCCAACATATCATTCATATGAGGGAGCACCAAATAAATAAACTAAGTTAGCTCAATTCGACTGACAAGAGTATTCCATTTGTTTTCACCCGAATCAGATCATCAATGAAAAGTGACACTGGCTATTATTAGCAGAACGCCGGCTCTCTATTGATGTTGGAGGACATCAATAACAGGGAAAGAACAGCCCAAGGGAATTTTGGCACTTAATTCAAACCCTGAAAATTCACAATTTATATGAAAAAACTTAAAATATGTGAGAGAGGGTCCCAAAAGCAAAACACATTGAGTTGTGGGCCAATTGTATGATTGAAACATTTATTTAACTGCTTTCAAAGTAAAATATTACCTCAAACTAAACCGGGTTATAATGGAATATTCTTTAAAGCTTTTCTGTGTTCAATTCAGTCTTTTTCTGAAGGGGAGAGGGTTGTCATGTCAGAGCACTGACAAGTGAGTCAGATATCAGAAAAGAGAGTTATGCATACAATTCACTCCAGTGTTCAATGTCTCTCCTTTTTATTCCTGCAAATAATGTAGAGTAGGGTATAATGAGTTGGGATATAATGGCTTTTTCGATAGTCATATCAAATAACAATCTCTTTTGGGTTTATTTATTGAATGAAAAGCGAAGAAAATTTTCTTTTGTTAGGCTTTCGATCACTTCGTAAGCGTTTGGTTAAAAGTGAAGTCAATCACTAAATATGTGATGAAAAGCAAGGAAAAGGTGTAAAAAGTGGAAGACAAGCCTCGGGTGACGATTAACTCATAATGACTTACTCTTCGCCACACAACTCATACCATAAGAAATAAAATAACTTCTTTCAAATATTCATAGCAAAGAATTTTTATCGATTAATCTTATTCTGTTCGCTAAGAAACAGAGAATAATTCAGGAATTTATGAAAAGTTTATGAAAATTTAATCTAAAAATTTCAGTCAAACAAATATATTTTCCAAAAAAATAATATATTATATTAAAATAACAACAATAATAATGAATTCAAATGCGATGATATGTTTTTGGAGCCGCATATGTGTGGCATAACTCAAAAATTATAAATTTGTATTAAAAAAACGTTTCGCTATTCTATCCTTTTTCTGATTGTCTGACACTTCCATTATATAGAGAGAACTGTGTATTAATAAAGAAGAAGAAGATTCTGATTTACTAAATCTGATTTACTAAACAGATGGCAAATATCAAGTTCTGTTAATATTGCAAAAGGAATGTCTTCTCTATTGTCGCCTAACATACAATTGAAGGACTCATCTAAAACTCATCCTTGCCTATTGCCTGTACTCTATCTGTTCGACTACTCCAGCAGCAGACTATAGCCTAAATGTTTCTCCTATCAAGTCTTGTGTCAGATCTAAGAGTGGATGACAATAACCATCTGTTTCTTGTATTGGATGCACTATTTTTGACAACTTCTCAAATAATTAAAATGTCAGAATATCAAACATATCAAACAATATTAGACCATTTGATTGGTTCAGCACAGCATTAAATGTGCACATCTCTCGCACAAACACTATATTATGACAAAAGGCATCTCAAATATTGTGATATAAAGAGTTGAAGCGAACATACAATCGAATAAAAGCTCAACTGTTCCGCACTTTTCTCTAGTATTTAATCTATGATCCGAACGGCAGATATGAAGTGCAATACTTAGTGACTGTCTTTCCAATAAGGGCTTACAAAAAGGCATGTCTCACGACATTCATCTCATTGATAACAACGTCTAGTTTCCGATTTTATCCGTAAAGGGATAGATATGGAATGACCTCAAATAGTAGTCCCTAAGTATTAGTTTATTGCACGACACTATTAAATCTGGGATTTCACATAACACTTGTGGCGTTCCTTCTAATGAAAGTCCAGATTATATCGAATATTGAATCAGAAAACAAACATCCAGACAAAAGTCTAATACATATATAAAAGTCTAATAAATTGATTATAGAATCGGGGTTTCAAATCAGTGACACCATATTTTGGACGACTGTGCTGTCACATTCAATATATTCTTCATCCATTAGCAGACTACCCACTACCCACTCATTTGAAAATAATTCATGAATATTTGATTTAAAAGATCCGAAAACATTTGATGGAATAATATTTTCGTATTGAGATTAATATCAAATATTTTATTCATTGCTTCGATGAATTTCTGCAAATTTTCCCATAATTTCAAATAAATTCATTAAAAATTCTTTGAGAAAAGCCCTAAAAACGAATCAATTAATCAAATTTCCATTTCATCAATAAATTATTCAGATTTTAATTCTGGTTCAAAGAAGTCTAAGAAAAACTCAATTTTCATATACTGTTCCACTCCTAGTATTAAAGCATATGATGTCTAAACCCAGTGCAGGGAAGGCAAGAAATAGGAAACTGAACCCATCCTAATATCGAAAGTAAAGTTGATATATGAACCTAATTAAGTGCAATATTGTTACAAGACATAGTTTACTCTATGATTGTCATATTGTCTTCAATCAGGGATGTGCATGGAGTCAACACAAACCCCCAGATTAAAAAATATTTCAACTAGCTTTAAGTGTTCATATTCATCAGCGAAATTGATACTGAAACAAGTGCATATAGTAACATGATAGGCCAATATCATTAAGAAATAAAGCTAGCTCAAAAAATAAAACAAAAGCTAACGACCTTGCACATATAAAGTCTAGAGAACACTCTTCTTATTCGATTGCAACCGAACACAAATATCAGATGAAGCGCTTTCTTATTGAAATCAGTGGGAAAACGATACTCAAAGAGAAGAGAGAGAGGGAGAGGGGAATGACAGCATCGAATGGATAAGGAGTTTGAAATAACTTTTTCATTATTTTTTTAGCACTAAAGTTGTCAACAAAACTAATCGATAAAAAATAATTATAAGATTAATGGAAAAAAGTTTTAAAGCGTTTAAAATTTCTGACTGATTAAAAAAATGCTCATCGAAAAAAGTACAATTATAAATAAATTAATCATGGTAATTACCAAAATGGTTAAGTTCTTACCTGGAAAGCACAAGTGAATCGTGACTCAAAGTTGAATTGATATCCGAAAAGAAGCCAAAAACTTATACTTTGATTAATTAGAAGAGCTTTTCAATTGAATTAAAGGTTTTTCTCCTTCTTTTTGACCGAAAATAGCTCTGGTATTAAGTGATTGTGTACTCTATTATAAATGCGAACAACAGTTCAATTGACATCGTTTTCCAGAGTCTCTGCTCTTTTGCGGTAAAATGTTGTTAAACCAAAAGCATTACCGAAAGTAAAGTCAATATGAGATGAAAATCTTTTGCCAACGAACAGAACAGCTCTGAATGAGAGCACACGACTCTATGTCGAGCATGAGCTGAGAGCAGATACATGTGCTCTCTCTATGTTTCCAGTGTTTCCAACCACTGATGAATTGCTATGAAAAACAGTTGACTCTATTATCACTTTTTTGGCATTCAATTTGATTATCACAAAAAACAATGAAAAAATTGATTATCAGTTAATAAAAGAGTTGATTAGATAATAATTTGTGGACTAACTATCTTGGTTAGAATTAGAATTACTTTGTTAACACACTGTAGACTCTGACCTGAGTTTTAAACAATAAGTTAATTAAATCATATATTTAAATGAAAAATAACTTGGAAGTACACACAATCGTATGACCGAGGGTAACCAATTTTTACTATAAATTAGACTTTATGTTTGACTTGTGTCACGAGTCCTTGAAATGGCCATGTCACTGGCTATTAATTACCAAGTTCATTAATTATTATTAATGAATCATTTATCACTTAATCTTTGAAAAAGCCGTAAAAATGAAATAGATCAGAATTAGATTTGATATGAGAAATAAAATTCTAATTAAACTTATAATTAGGTAATGTTTAAGGACCATGCGCTTTTTCTAGACAAACCAAAAACCAATAAATGATTACTTTAAATGTCCACTTTTACACACTTTTACTAAAAGAGTTGAAACGAATCAAATGTTGACATAATCCCCAAAAAGGGGTTCAAGGATACGTTAACGGCCAAGATAAATGTAATCAAATAAAACACTTGTTTGACAATTTACTTGAATAAACGAAAAATAGCTAGAATATTAGTCCCGAGAATAAGAGACTCAGAAAATGAATGGAAAATAACTTTTCTATTACTCTATTGTTCTGTTTATTATTTTTATGTATTATTTTCTGATTTACTTTAATAGTGGAAATGCCGTACAAATTGTTTGCCGAAAAAGAAGAGAAAAAACTTATGAAAAGATACAAAACTGCACAGGAAATAGAGAGGAACAGAGATAGAGGAGAGACTGTTGTCTATTCAATGCAATCCTCTTATATACTATTCGTTAAACTTTTTTATTCTCTTCACTCACTCTTATTATCTGATCCCAAGAGAGGCATCGGCAGACTGTGCGCCAGCCATTCAAAATCTGTGCTCACTATTGGCACACATGAAGAATAGAGTGCCGAAGAAGTGAAGAGAAATAAGAGAGAAAAAGAAACTGAAATAAGGAATAAAATAATGTGTGAAAAATGGTCTATCAATGAACAGAATCAGTGTTTTATATATACACATAGATTAAACTTCTGACGGCATTTGAGACACTCGTCTGACACAGTCATCAGACACGACAACCAGTCTTTTTTGCTCAAAGAATACTTCTTTTTAAAGGAAATATAAATGAAAGAATTTTCTGATCTTTTATTTCTGTTTCATTCAGTATTTGGCGATCGAACTGTCAGTTCGACACCAAATTACAAACTGATTGACTCCAATGAACAGTCAGTTCAAAGAGCAAGACTTTCCACTATTTGTTTCCCTATCAAATGAAACCAATTTTGAAACCACTTCTTCGGCTAAAAATCTTTTCAAAAGAAAAGAATAAAATCTAAAATTTTTCTCATTTCTTGAGTTTGAAGAATATTCCACTTAATTGTTATTCAAATGCATACAAATTCTTGTGCTTGGATCGAATGGTACCTGTTATCAAAATTGTGTAAACATTTGAAAACCAGTTCCGAAAACATTTCAAATAAATAACTCATAAAAACAAATAAAAATATCAAATATCAAAAACCATAGAAAAAGTTTTATTACTTTATCTCTATTTATGAATCATTAAACAGAAAATTATATAATTTTTTGGCTCAACTCTCGTTTATAGCGCAGAATAACTGCAATAATGGCTTTAAACCAGAAGTTATGTACGACTAGAGTCGAGTCATCTATGAGTTGAACGGAAAAAATCTAAAAACAACTCAGAATTCAATAGAAAGCTATGAAAAGAGAAATAATGATTCGCTTTAATAACTCATTTAATTTATTTATTCCGAGGAACAAAAAAAAACAGAAACATTCAAAATAAACAATTGAGAGGACAGGTATCGAAAGAGGGTTTAGGAAGAAACAGAAGCATAAGAAACTAATGTATTTCCTACAAAACAAAACAAAAAACAATTTTATTCTAAACATACCTAAAAAGCCTGAAAAAGACTTCTCTTATTTTAAAAACTCTTTCGTATATAAATATGAGTATCAAAGCACTAATAATTATAATAATAATAATTAATATCAATTAAAAATTTAGAATTCAAAACAGGCGTCACATTGAATGGCGTTAGTCGTGGCAGAAGAGGTGAGGAACAAGTCTTGAATGGTCTTGTCTTCAAATGGTGTTCTAATAGTGTGATGAGAAGAGCGCCAGACTTCATGGATCAGTTCATAACCAAAACGAAATAAATTGAGTTATCGCTGAGTTTTGTTATTGACATCAGAAATGAGCACAAATTCAAAACTAAAAAATAAAGTCTCAAAACAAACAAAACGGATAAATAAAACGGTTTTGTCGAATGAGATCTCAATATATATATAAAGAGCTCACAAATTGATTGGCTATTAATTAATTGCAAAAAATTTCTGTACAATTAATAAAATCAAAAGTCTTTTCGCTAATCGATTAGTAAATAAATTTTCAGTTCATTTTTTAAGAGAAAGAGAGAGAGAGAAAGAGAGAGAAAATTCTTTAAATATGTATATAAAAGGCAATTGTTTTCCTAAAATGTATTTCAAACCGTTGGCCGACTTATGAAAAAATTAATAAACATTTCAATCATTCAATTAATTTAAGAGAAACATTAGGATAGAAAACAAAGACAACAAAAAAGAAGATGAATTAAAAGAGAAAATATAATAATTATTATTATTATTAAGATTATTATTAATTAAGTTCCAGTGCTTTAGATATTCGTTCTTCGCTGAGCTGGAGTTTAGGCATTTCCCGCTCCAGAACTTTGGTTAACGACTCGTTCAGCTGTTCTTTGTTTGATTCGACATATTTGAAGAATAAGACCAACTGTTTCTGGAGGACCGGATGGTTGGCGTTTAGTCTGATGGCCCGTTTAAGGGACTGCAACATAAGCATAACCCGCTTCTTCCTGAAGTAGATATCGAACGCTAACAGATGTGTGTCCAGTCGTTCTTTGGCTAATATTTGCAGCGGTGTCAAGAATTTGATAGCTTCGGCCAACGGGTCCTCTGGACGCTCCAATTTTGCCGGATCCAACTTCTCCTGATGTAATTCACTAACACTTTCGCTGTTTTTGTCATTTTGTTGGCTCTGTTTTTCATTTTCGGCCACTTTCTCTGCGGCCGCATTGGCCCGAAGTTTGGCCTTTCGCTGTTTGTTCCGCAACTTCTTCAGTTCGGAGGCCGACATATTCGCCATATTCTTGTCTTCCAACTCCTCATTATCGCCGAGTGGTTTGTCATTGAGGTGAAGATAGACATCGATAGCAATTTTGGCGGCTCTGAAGTAGAACTGATGCGACTTAAGTACGTCTTCGAGTCGAAGCAGTTCTATATACGAGCGAAGAGTCATTTTTCGCATACAATAGGTGTGGAAATCGAACTGATCCTCGTTTATCTCAGCGAAGTGGCGGTCAATTTCAATGCATTTCTTTAGGGCTTCGCCCCACTTCTCCTGGCGCTGACAGGACAGGGCTGACTCAGTCTGGAACCACATGCATTGCATTTCGTTGAGGTTCTCACTGGCGGACACACCCTCTCGGGTGAATTTGGAGCACATCTCCTCTGCTTCGACCACTTTGTTGGCGCGCAGCAGATATTTAGCACACTTTGAGTTGAGGTACCGGTCGGCTGTGTCCAGGCTCTGGGCCTCATCCATACATGTGACCGCTTCTTCTACTTTTCCCGTATGTTTGTAGATCTTTGCTTTGATGACAAACAGTTCGATGAGTGTAGGCGTGTGTTTCAGTGCTGTGTCCACATATTCCAGGGCCTGACTGTAGTCCTGGAGGTAGTCGTAGTGTTGGGCTAAATAGTAATAAACCCAAAGCAGACAAGTGGTGGCCTCAGAGCCGGACGAAGACTCGTTGGAGTCGAAACTGTCCGAACGGATCAGATTTTGAACGTAACTCAACATTAAGTTCTGAATGATTTCAATCTTTTCGGGCAAACACTTAGTATTAATAACCCGTGTTTTGTATGGATTGCCGATCAGTTCCTTGTTGTAAATGGACTTAATGTCCCGGAATAGCGCCGGTTGTCCTTTGCGTAGACTTTTCCTTAAATATATGTCAATCATTTCTTTGAATAGATTAAGGGTTGAGACAAAATTCAGTGGCAAACGGAACGGCATTTGACTGCGAGGGTACTGCTGCTGAAAGTTCAGGTACAGTTTGATTCGTTCATTCTCTTTCTCAGGGCTCAGGTCGAGGGCTCGTTCGTACAGATAATAGTAATTTGCATTTTCCGAATTCCGTCCAATCAGTTGGTCTTTGATTACTTTCTTGGCTTCTTTGAGTCTTCCCAGACTTAAGAGGAGTTCACTCTTGTATTCAAAAATCGCTAATTTATCACAAATTTCCGATTCGTTTTTCTCCAAATAAGTCAGTGCTTCCGAATAATTCTGGGCCTCCTTCAGGACCATCACCTGATATAACAAGAGCTCCGACTGTTCATATAATTCGTTAAATAAGCGGTTCGACTGTCCGCCGGCGGTATTGTTTGCCGCGTTGTTCTGATTATGCATCGCTTTTTGTTGCTGGGATTGACTCGTTTTTCGGAACTCCTCCAATATTTTAGTGGCCGTTTCATAGTCTTGAAGCAAATGGTAGGCCATTGCGAACCCAATCCAAGAGGCCCTTTGGGTCGGCCTCAGAGCGAATAACTGGTATCGGGTGTCGCGATAGCCCTCCAGATCTCGCATTTGAATCTGAAGAAGACTCAGATCTCTGAGGATCTGTATGTTATCCTTATCCCATTTGAGGGCATTTCGGTAGCATTTGATGGCCTCATCGTACTTGTGGTCAGACCTCTGGAGGAGTCCAAACACGTGCCAACAGACGTGTGACTTGAGGTCATTGCGCAGACCTCTCCTCACGTACTCATAGGCCTCCTCTTTGCGGCCCAAACAGTTAAGTGTCAGTCCCTTCATGGCCAGAGTCTCTCCGTGTTCGGTGAACTTCGGGTTGGTTAGGATCTGTTTGGCGAACTTCAGGCCATTCTTATACTGTTTGTGTTCATAACATTTCAATATCTTCTTAAACAAAGCGTTCTCTTTGGGCGGCAATGGCTGTGAGGGAGACATCGCGACCGAAACGGCACAACCGGTTGGACACCAAAATCAACGGACAATCGACGGGACAATCAGACAAACAATCGGCTCAATAGTGACTTAAAGAAACCAAATATTAATCTAATATTTGGATTCAATACTAAACTTATTAATTAAATAACTAAAACACTAATCAATTGATTAATAATCAGTTAATAAATATCTCACTTTTGAGTCGCTTTTTAACTAAAATTTGATTTTATTATTAAATATAACTTTTGTTTTATTCACAAATAATATGACAATAGTTTTCATTTCAATTCAATATTTAGAATAAAAAACTAATTAAATGGATATAAAAACAAATACAATTGAAAGCAGTGTTTGTGTTCATTAAAACCGAAAGTCTGTTTCACTGAAAATGCAGTCAAAATTCAAAGTAAAATGTGATTCACATTAAAAGTGTTGTTAGCCTTAAGAGAGAAACGCATTTCTCATTCAATCAAAGCCTACGACAAACACATTCCCAACAATACAGTAATGGCGAACCCCTTCCCCAGATCTACTTCACAGACAACGTTACCCGGCTTTCAGAGGCCAAGTGTTAGCTAATGGTTACGCAATGATATGGGCTTCAAGTCTGTTGTCAGCCAACAACGTCTTTGAGCCTCTCTTTAGGGGTCTTTTCAATGTCTACATTTGATTGATGTTATTCGTGGACACTTGTCACTGGTTTCATTGTGGAAATTAGCTAGTTGCCACACCTGGCGCACTAAATGGCAAACAACTTCAAGAATCATTATTCAGATGATCCCGCTAATTCTGATTACCACTTTTTAACAGCAACAATATTCAAAACTAACAGCTGTTTCCGATTATTCAATAGATTAAATATTATAGACATTCTTGGAATTATTTTTGGAAAATATTTCGAAAACAAGATATTACTGAAATTCTTGGCATCTTACTTAATTGAGTATGCTAAAATTAATCAGTCATTTTAGCTTTTAAATCATTAAAGGACTTTAAATAGTTTGCGAAACAAAAAACAAATAAACATATTTTTTAGATGTTTTGCTTCATAAAATTTTAGAATAATATATGTTCAGGTGATTCGTCTGGAAAACTGGTCTTGACAAAATATCAATATTTATTAAAAATAAACATGACCATTGTATGTGAGCTTCAATGTCAAGTTCAACAAAACAACTTATTCATTCAGTTGATAATAATGATAATGATATTATGCAATGAATTACAAGAAAAGGTCGCCTGAAACAACAATTAGTCTGTATTCCCGGCCAAATATTCTGCTTTTCAGTGTAAGCTCAAACAAAAATCGATAGAATAAACTTCATTCCAAGAAAGTCATTAATTCTTTGCGAATATTCTGCATTTTGTCTCACGAATCACATTATAGTCTATTGCATCGATTATTGCACAAAACTATAAAAAAGTTAGTGAAGCGTTCGTTCTTCGATACTAACAGTCAAATAAATTTTGATGTCTTTCTAAGAATGCTTAAGATTCATAAATCTGTGGACTTTGTCTGATTTCAAAAGAAACCGTTTAGTTTTTATATGCTTTTTATTAAAATTTCTATTATTTTCAAAAGTTTTTTCAACAAGTTTCGAATGAATTTATATATTTTGGGTCTGAGTAAGTAAAACATTTTTGTTTAATATATTAATCTATTACAATTTTGTCGACAATTCTTCTTTAAATATCTATTTAAGATTAAAATTAAAATTAATATAATTTTGGTTATAATATTGTAGCTTATAATTTGAAAATATAAAGACTAAAAAGCTACTGGGTTGAAAGAAGAAAACATTAAAAAATCTAATCAATTGTTAATAAGGTTAAATAGAAATAGGAAACCGAAGGAAATTAATAATCGAGTAAAGTCAATATAATATGGAATTATTAGACTTTTTTCTGCCAATTATTAAGAAACGAATCAAAGCTTAGTATTTATGGTAACGCTGATTGGACCAGGCTCATCGTACTCATATTCTGGAGTAGGGTTTTCTTTGAAATACTGACCAAACTTAGAAAAGTTGGGCCAATCGCTTGAAAATAGGGCGACAGAGAAACAAATGACTAAATAGAGAATAAAAGTGGTATAGAAGAGACCAAAGAGAGCGACGATTACATAGACGTAAACATTTCCGTTTCCTATAACTAGCTTTAAGACAAAGTAAATATTGATTGCAATTATAACAATTGATACGATTGTTGACAATATTTTGATGGTCAGTCCATTTGTGAACTTTCCCATCACTTTGGAAGAACAGGTAAACGTAAGGGTCGGCAACAATGCGAACGGCAATTGAAGGCTCATCAGAGCATTCAAGTAGTCATTCATTCCGGTCAAGTGATCGATATCTGAGCTCAGAATAACTGCTAGTGTCGGACCAATCGCGATGGTCCGGGTCAATAGGACTCTTTTCCAACGAGACCACTTTAAGTTGAGGAAGCCTTCCATTACAAACTGTCCCGAATAAGTGCCCGTCATTGTTGAGGACTGACCCGCGGCGAAGATTCCGATGGCCCAGGTATACATAGCAAAGGCGCCAAAGGAACAGCCCAAATATATTCCTCCCTTATACAAGTCGGTATCAAAGAGTTCAGTGTTGTTAGCCCATCCCGAGAAGTCATATCGCGAGTCCTTTGAGCTCAAACATATATCGAGCACATCTGCATTAGTTTTACCGAAGATTTCGTGAGCAAAGACTGCAGTGACGGCTATATTGATGAGTAGAGACAATCCTAAGGCCATAATTGCTTCGATAAAGACATAACGATTGGCGTCTTTCACTTCTTCCTTTACTTTTCGGTCGATTTTGCGGGACTTGACCAGTGCTGAGTGAAGGTATAGGTTGTGGGGCATAATTATGGCCCCAATAATTCCAACTGCCTGTAGGACAGCGTCATCTGAGCAATCCTTACAATAGGGTACGACTATTCCCTCTCCCAATTCGAGAGCGTTTGGCTGGACTTTGAAGAACTCATATCCAAAAGTGACGGCCATTACAGTGATTAAGAAACCGAAAAATGCCTCTAATTTTCTCAAACCGTATTTGTCTAATAGAAGGAACGTAAAGGTGTCCAAAATGGTCATCAAAACGCCCGCATATAACGGGACCTTCCGATTAGATAAGAGATAAATAGCGACTGCAGTGCCGATTACTTCCTGCATATCTGATCCGATTATAGCGATTTCAGACATAATCCAAAGTAAAATTCGGGGCACTTTTGGGTATCTTTTGTAACAGATTTCCGCCAAATGTTTTCCGGTGACGACACCCAAACGGGCGGCCAGTCTTTGCAAAAATAATCCAATAATCGTGGCGCTGACCAAAACCCATAAAAGCCGATAGCGAGCGGCAGAGCCAGCCTGCATGTCAGACTCAATATTGCCAGGGTCCAGGTAGGCGATCGACATCAGAAAGCCCGGACCAGTGAAGGCCCAGAGTTTGCGAAAACTGAAACTGTAATCACCGGTGTTCGGGATTGTTATCTCTTCTGTGAAATAAGTGGCCAAATCGTTAGCGCTCTGTTTAACGTCGTGTCCATTGCTTATAGTCTTATCGTGGGTTACGCCGTTCTCGTGAACGGGTTCTTTGTTTTGTGCTCTCATATTCATTTTGACAATAGAGTAGAAATTATATTGAGCTCGCCTTCTTAACGAGGAACAATTATTTCCAAAAAAGAGCTAGTGAAAAGAAAATTTATTCTTAGTTAAAATCAAAATAATCGATTTCCATCTTCAACAGCATTTTTAGTCATAACATGTGCTAGAGCAAGACATTCCTCTGGAGGTAAATTACTGTCATGATTAATCAATCAAGAATTGCTTGATCATTGATCCCTAAATTGCAGATATGTTATGGAGTTATTGGGGAAGAAAAGGCGAAAATGATTGGGAAAACGAGTTCGACAAATGTCGTGGAAGAATGCAATCGCCGATTGACATAAGAACTAAAAAGCTGATTCTCGACAGGGATATGAAAGTAGATTTTATTAACTATGATATGGCTGTCAATTACGCAAAGATGTTTAACACTGGATATAAAGGTAAGTTTAAATACAAGATGAAATTAATGTATAACAATATAAAACTTACAAATTAACAATTAAACTTGGGGATAACAAGTCTTCAAAGTTTCCAAATCACTACTCGTTAGGGATTGGAAATTACTTCAAAGTTACTCAACAGAAGTCATTCAATCGATTAACTGACTGTCAGCTCAAACCAAAGCCTTTATTTAAAAGCTATTTAATCGACTCTTGAAAGGGAAGATCAGATAAATAGTATCAGAAGTAGTCGATTGATTGGATAGACTTTTCCATCCAATTGTCCCCCTTTTATCAGATAAATGATAATAATTATCAATCGCTTAAATTCTTTTCACTTGTAATCTATCACAAAAGAAGTGTTAATTTCAAACTACTTTCCATTGAAAAGAGTCTTTGTCAAGTAGTGACATGGATTGTGAAATTGAGATATGCAAAGTGATTGCAACAAACAATAGTATGTTGGGCATTTGATCACATCCCTTTATCAATTTGAGAAACCCCATCACTCCTCGATTCATAATTAAAACTATTGAACAAAATATTAGTTGTAATCGAAATATAGTTTAATAAAAGTTTTGAACTAAAACTTTGAAGTATTTTAAATTTGATTTTATGAATGAATCGACGAGTGATAAGATTTTTCTCAAATTGATAAAGAGATTAGTACTAACCGGCCAGGATATTATTGTTGCAACCAGTTTACATACTAGTCTATTCTAAATTGAAACTTGCCTAGGTGAGTGAAAAAAGAATTCCAAGAAAATAGCTATTTTTCAATCAATATTTATTTGATTTGGCTTTTATTTGTTTAATCATTGGTTAAATAAAATGGAATATAAAACAACAAAATCCTGTCATAAATATATTTAGTCAAATAATTGAGTAATTAAATGAGAATTATTTTTATTCTTTCATTCAATATTTGATTATCGATAAGGAATATTTACTCTTGCTAAGATTTAAGATCATGAGTCATTGACCAGAGCTCATCCACTCATATAAAGTAAAAAAACGAAGTAAAATGGATAAAATTAATAAAAGAGAATTGATTGGCATTGATAATTTATCAATCAACTTAATAATTGATTCTGATAACTATTGAGAGACATGAGTTTATTAACACAAATGTTCTGTTCCTGTATTACGTGACTGTCTATACGTCTACCCATTGCTCACTGAATTTCAATGAAACAAATCGGATATCAATACTGATTTGTGTAATTAGCACTTAATAGACTTAAAACTATTGATTGAGTAAGGTCAGAACTGGCTATTTTAAGCACATTTCCCATTGATAGCCAAGATTGCGGAACTGAGATTCGCACTTTTATCTTTGTGACAATATTACGGCTTGATGATCTTTCAATACCCTGATAAGAGTTGAACCTCTTAAAAGAATTATCAAAGCACTGTATAGCAACAGACCTTGCACGTTTCAAATAATCAATCATTAATTGTTAATTAAACAGTACCTATAAGTAATGACGTAGAATAAAGACTTACTTTTTAATTATTAATTTGATTACAACCATTGAGTTCTCAACACATGATATGATCTGGCAATCAATGCAAAGAAATTTGATCCCAATTTGAAGGCATTTGTCTGTTAATTAATAATTTAAACAAAGAGTAAATTGAATCGAAATGCATAATTGACTAATACATGTAGATGGAAACTGAAATAATGCTAGGTTATTAGCTATCGAATAGCTTTGAACACAATTTGATTTCATCCTTGAATTTGAAACATTCGTTTGAAATAAAAACATTTGCAATTTTCTCTACTTTTACTCAAATAGATGTTTGTTTTCAGGAAATGTGAATTTTTTCCGATTAACTCATCTGTTTGTCTAAATTACAATCATATCCTGATTACAATCTCAATATTAGAATTCTAGAATTTCAGAGATTAGAGCTTGTAAATAGCAATGATATCATTTATAAATGGTGATTCTGATTTTTCTTTACACTTTCATCCAGGGATTGTTAGTAGCTTAACTAGTTGTTGACTAGTATTTAGGTTGCAATTACCTTGAACTTATCTGGATTAGTTCTGAAAGTGTGCATACAGTATCTTTGCTAGAGTATGTAATTGTGGCAAAGTAGTCTCACCCTACTCAATTTAAACGATTTGTACAAAATTTAAAATTAAGATGATTTAAGATAAATTATTCTTGCCATTAAGTGTCACTTGATTGTCAAATTTTAAAAGAATCAGAAAAATTTCCACTTAACCTAAAATAATCTAAACTTGTATTTTGCTTAACTATTCATTAATACATGATTTTTTCACCAAGCTAAACTATCAGAAACTGTTTAATTCAATTGAAAACAAATAATTTAGTAGTCCAGGTAGTTTAGTAAGAATGAGTATGTGCAATATTTGCTGTAAACTCTATAAATATATGGCCTTCCATTAATGAACAGGTTATTGTTCATAATTACGATAAGAGTTCCCAGAAAATAGATAATCAGAAAAAATCAGTTCAACTGAAAAATGTTTGAAAACAAACCTATTATTTACAGTAAAGATTTTCGCCGATCAAAACGATACCGAAGTTTTGATATCCGGGTCGGCGCTAAACAATCAAACATATCGTTTCGTTGAACTACACTTTCATTGGAACGACGGCCCCGATAATGGCTCAGAGCATGCGATCGATGGCAAAAAGTTCGTTATGGAGGTATCAGTCAAGACATCGATTAGTCTGACATTAAAAAGCAATTTTTGTCTCACATTTAAGGCACATGTAGTCCACCGTAACATTAAATATGAAGACACGGAAAAGGCTAACGTTCACGACGACGGATACGCCATAATTGCACTGATTTATGTCGTAAGATAAACAATCAATAATTATCCAGCACATTTTTGAAAGAATTCATAGATAATTCATCAATTCACTAATTCATAGATATTTTTTTAGAACAGCCCTCACATTAAAATTAATTGAGTTATAAAATTATAAACTAATTAATTACAAGCCATTAACTCTGAATGGAACAGGAAGTGGATGAGCCAAACCTGATGTATGATATGATAACAGACCACTTGCACAATGTCCAGGATATCGGTCAGGAGTATACTTTCGAGACACCGATCTATTTGAAAAGCCTTTTGCCACCAAATAATGAAGTGTTTTACCGATATTTTGGCTCATACACAACACCCAGGTGCAACGAAGCTGTCACTTGGATCATATACCCAGAACCAGTCTTTATTGACCAGAAACAGGTTAAATCTTCATTGATATTGACTCTGATCTCAATAAACATTTTGTCAATTGATTGACAGATGAAGAAATTCAGGACTTTATATACGGCGACGTTTGACATAAGAACCGGTCATTTGAAGCGAATGGTTGGAAACATACGACACTTACACGACGTCGGCAATAGACAAGTCTACACTTCCAGCACAGACTCATTCCGAGCAAACCATTTGTTAATTTTGTTTATTTTCATTCAAACAATAATTTGTTTGGATTGTAAATATATAACCTAGATATATTTTTAATCGATTCACATCTCCAATACCGGAAATGGTCTAGGAAAGCACATGAATTTTCATTATCCAAAACTATACCTGAGTTAAGTACTAAATATAACAAGCAATAAATTAACTAAAAGTTTTGTTGAGTTTTGATTTTTATAAAAAATCAATTTTATTTGAAATAAATTCATATAATTTTTTTCAATAATTTGTATCAAAAAATAATGGAAAAAAAACAAATTACAGCTGAATTATCATATAATTCAATATATTCTTACAAGTTTTAGTGCACTTTAACTTTTTTTATACGAAAAGCAATCAATTCTTTGAAGCTATTGATCGGAAAAAGAGATTCAAAAGAACAAGAATTCAATTCATCGATGGATTTGAGATTTCATTAATCAGTTTTGTCTGTTATTATGAAAAACCATTATTTACTGTATATTATCATTAAAACTAAATAATATTTACAATAGATTTGATGCATTCATACCCTGATCTGATTGTTAGACAAATTTAATATTTTATGAACAAATTAATTGTCAAAAACATTTCAATTGATTAATAAATTAAAGCATTTCATGGAATAAATGCATAGATTTTTGATGAAAGAGTTAGCGATTAAAACATCGAATAAAACGGGATTTTCAGTCAATTATTATATAATTAAAAATTAAATATAAGTTATTTTTTATAAATATTTGAAGAATTTCTGTACAAATAGTCTATAATTACAAACATTTTTCGTTTTTTCCAATAAAAGGACTAAAATTGTGTCAAAAATTGTCTTTTATATATAAATCAACCGTTGATTAGACTAACATTGTTTCCTGACTTCCCATTGAAAAGGCAATGGTTTCCAACTTCAGGTGCAGATGTTGTCTCTGACTCTGAACATCACAACAAAGGGCGTCGAAGAGCTGTTCCCTATATCTCGAAACATAGACATATAGCTCTCGAAGTGCGTTATAAGTGTCCACTTCTCCAGTGTATGACTGTTCAGAAGGAAAGACAAATTTAAAAATAAGCAAATGAAACATTTTTGGATCAAAATGTCTTACAAGTGATATATCCTTCATGTTTGCGATTATGTCTGACTCTTGGATGGGAGGCAGAGCCGCGATCTCCGAATAATATTTGGAAACCATTCGCCTATAGACTGGAATATCACGAGCGAAGAGTAACTTATTCGAAGGCGAGTCCTTTCCCAACCGGTGCTCTTGTGTTGAACACGAGTCCATAAACGTTTGTGCGATTACTGACAAACAGGAGTCAACTGAAGACGACTTTTCGATGTCAAACAAAAAGTCCGGATTTTTGACTAAATTGACCCAAAATCGAAGCGGAAGACTAAGCAACAGATGAAAGGATTGGATTAAAAAAGTGGTGCCATTGACAGAGTAAATACCTATTGCTTTTCCAGGCGTGAATCACTTCGGGATCAGTTATGCCATAACTGGAGGCCGTCGAGTCCAATAAGTCGAACAGCCATTTGACAGCCAAAGGCAGCTTATCATTGACTGTAAGAATGGTCGACAAGAAGTCGTCCACATATTTCTGAATAGTTCCCTGAATTTGACAAAACATTAGATTAAAGTCATTCCACTTATAAGTGATCCAAACCTTAGTAGAGAGAAGTCTTGTCAGATATATCTCAGGTATAGCCTTATGGATCTGTTCCTTAGAACTGGCCGTTTGATTATCATCGAAAGGTCTGACCAGATGCCAGGTTCGGACTCTATCATCACAGACACGGGTACTAGTACTGTTGATTGTACTGTAGTAATGGGAATAATTATTATAACTGTTCCGCGACGGCGAGTGGAGCGGACTGTGAGAGGGAATCGTTTCGTACAAGTGATTACTGGAACGCCTCTCACGGATAATAAGACTCATAACAGCCGTATCTTTAATGCCGTAATGGCTCAGAGTATTGAGTCGTTTCCAGCCGTTCACCACTTTTGTGGTGAGGTCTTCATCTGCAAGAATTAGATGACCGCCTCTTCCGTGTCTCCACTCGAGATCTACTTCGTTGATAGATGGCCTCTGAGAGAACTGGACGTTCTTATAGATTATGTCCAGTATTTTGCTCTTCACTTGACTTATTGTATCGCAATTAAGGACACGACACTGGACTTTGTCGGTCAGGCCTTCCTGTACCACATGAATATTAACAGTGGAGAAGTCGACCTGTTCTCTGAGAAGGCGTTCCTCAGACAGAGAATATCTAGAGTCGTGTGTGACGTAATCGATGGGTCCCTTCTCTATCTGGTGCTTAATGGCGTTAAAGAGGACGAACAGGGAACTGCCGGCCACTTCATTGATGTACTTATACATACAGAGAGACATCCAATTGGTCAACAGCTTCTCCACAACGGATTCTGTGCGCCTCAACAGTAGCTGCGGGTGCTTTGAGGCCCCATATTTCTGGATTAATTTGATTAGGAGTTCCCGAAGAATACTAAATGGAGAGAAAATATTAGAAAACCATTTAATTGTTGGAACAAATCATTTGTATGACTGACTCGAAGGCGTAATCCATTTTCTCCATCAAAATAATCATCAGAAGAGACGCCACATTAACTCTGTTTCGGATGGAAAGACACATATTTTAAGTCTCAAAACAATTGAATTGAAGTGAAGTTAAAGCAATAAATGATTGAAATCAAGGCTTACTTATCACGAATTGTAAACGATTTTTGTAATTCCAGTGTTTCGATGAACACCAAAAGGAAGGAACGGTTGTAAATGAGTTGTTCGAAGTGTGCCATCGATTCCTCACTATTGAATGGATGGCCATTTGAGTGCTGTTCCGATAGAAAAGACTGAAAATTAGAAAAGAATGACAAATAACTCTACAAAAGGAAGAAAAGCCAAAGAAGTGGAAGAAAAGTATTGATTAAGCGATACATTGATAGGACTGGAACTGAGGGCTTACTTTATAGTCAAGCGAAATAGGACTGCCATTATCTGGTAATCCCGGAAAGAAGACTTTGATAATATATGCCCTGTGGTCGAGGGTCGGAATGCCAGTGGACTGGAGATCGTTATTCAAGTCAGTCATATCCGTCTGCAATTCAGCGAAAGCCTGTTTGCACTCAGACCTGACACTGTTTTCCAGTGTATCCATTTGTAATTGGATTCGTTTGTACTCCCGCTCTGCCTGAGTGCTCTTGTGCTTAAAGATGGCCAAAACCACTAAAGACAACACCATTAAGACGGCGCCCGTCGCTACGAACAGACCGATAACCAGTGGCGGCGTCTCATAAGAGGCGGCCACTTCGTATCGAAGGAAACCGATATCGTAGCGCAGGTTTCCGATTTTGACCACAACCGACGGCAGTTCGTTGTCAGTTCGGCGTCCGATTTCATCGGTTCCCGATGGCTGAACTTCAGGCGGAAGGCATACCAATTGAGTCATACTGAGTGACGTAATGTTGCAAGTTCTGGTACCAATGGTAACGTTGACCTCCTGTTCACTCGAAGCTAACCGGAGATTCTCTCCTTCGATGACCAGAGACTCGCCTTTATATAACTTAATGCCGTTTTCCTCGAATCCAAAAACTTTTGGATCCGAAACATAGACTAAATTCGATGCAATCGTCGGATAAAACTGTTCCAACTCTCGGACAGACTGGACGTCATCCATAACGAAACCAATCCTCAACTTAAGGCCACTACTGCTCACATCACGAATATAATTACGTGAAGAACTCTGAACCAAATCTTCAGCCACTCTGGGTGAGGGACATGACATAGCCGTCGCATTGATTACATGACAAGTCTGCAGACATTCAACAGACAAATGAGTGGTCAGTCAGACAGTCATTATTGGGAACAAAAGCTTACCGTCTCATTGACCAGACTGTGTGCGTCAAAAACAGCGATACGGGGCTGTTGTACTGAAGTGAAATTACTGCCCGACACTAACAGGGGTCGACCCCCACTGAAAAAGCTATCCAAAGGATAGATTCGATCGATTGTCGGGTCTTTCGTATATTGAAAAGGACCCAAAAGCGTATGATTTGAGCCATCAATTCGTAGCACTAATTGTCTGACAATGAATGAGGAATGCGGTGCAGGAGTTGTCCGACAACTCAACTGTCGACTACTGGCCAGTGAACTGAATATTCAATTCAAAGAGAATAATGAATGGGTTGACGTAAAAATGATTGATTGCTCTGAATATCAATTGCTTTAATTGGCAGCGAATTGCAATTGAATTATAGAAAGTAGTGAAAGTGTATACCGTTCCACACGACAGGGCAATTCATCCAGAAAGATCTCGACGTTGGAGCCGATATTCAGATTAGAGCCGGTCAGATACAATCGGGTGCCGCCAGACTGCGGACCCATTTTTGGATTGACATCACTCAAGTGAATAGTCTATTGAATTGAATAAAATATAAGAATAATTAGTAGGGCATTGAGGAGAAGACACACCCATTTGTATGGCAGTGCAATATATTGCCAGTAATAGAATTGATAATAAAGGAATGGGCGCTCATTAGTCATCTGAACATATCCGACACAACTGGTGATCATTAATGAGTTGGTGAATATCACCGCTAATTACATATGCAATGCTTTGGCACTCAATCTTTCCTCTGAAAACCTAAACTAATTTAAATGCATTTTTTTGCAGGCAATTCGTGTCATAACAGCTGTTAAGCAAAGCGTTAAAACTTCTTCTAATTCTTTACGTTCATTACTGAAAAGTGAAATTTCATTAGAAAGCACTTAAATTGTGTTTAACTCGTATATAATGGGTTTCGCAGAAAACGCTTTGTCGCAAACGAAAAACCAATTTTTCCACAACAGAACTCTGTCCGACGTTTCCACTGAACGATATTTTTTGATTTAAGACCTGTTTTATTGGATTTTCAATAAAAGCCAGAGAATGAAAAGCGAAAGGAAAAGAAATAATAAACAATTTGTTTTAGTTATACTTTAAAAATAAATTGTGTTTAGAGATCGAAAGGAATCGAAAAAATAATGAAAAACAACTCGAAGTCAACTCTCTTTAAGGTTGTTATCAAAGAATTAGATGAAAAGTCGAGACACAAAACTATTGCTTTACGTTTTCCCCAATAAATAGAAAGTAATAGAAAGAGATAGTAATAGAAGTAAATTGAGAGAATACAACCCAAACATAAAGGAATGGTTGGGAATGGGCTTTGATTTTGTTTGGAGTCGAACTGAAGAAAAAGATTAGATAACAAATAGGAAATAAATTACTGAAACACTAACAGCAAAAACATTATTATTGCTAACAGGGATTATGTGGAACAATAAACTTTTAATACAAAGACAATAGAAGCGAACAAATGAGCCTGGTCACACTCAGCCTATTCATTTCATTGGAGAATTCCACTGAACATAAACATGGTTATCTATTATTTTTTCCTATTAAAAATGTGTCTATTCTATTGGTGAGAATGCCCATTATCCTTTCAAGACTAATGCCCAAGGGATATGTTTCGATTATTGAATCTTAGTAAGGGATTCTGGGCATACCTCCATTGGCGACCCCTGATTTACAGCAATAGTTGGATAGAAGAAGTAAAGACAGTTATATTATATGTTTATGGAATCAAATTCGATGAAATGCAAGAATGGTATCAATTTTGGTTCACTTTTCCCATATCACTAAACTCCTAAGAATAGTGGAGAGTCTATATTCCAGTGAAATTCAATCAATAAATAGTAAACGAAGAAAAAAACAACAGAACAGAATAAAGAGGAGGGAGAGGAGAGAGAAAAGTTTACAATAAAGTATATCAAACAATGCGTGTCTTCTGAACAAATTTGGACGACTATTATCACGCTTTGACATGAGATTGTGAGCACCTGCGACACCATATATCCACCACTCCTCCAACATCTAAAATCGTGTGAAGACTGGGATAGAATAAGAGGCAGGCAATGGTTTGTCCTCTCTTTCATATCGTTAACCGAAGCTCTGGTTTTACTAACTCTCAAGTTTATAGTTAACTACAGTTTAATCCAAAAGCAAAGGCATTACACAAAATAAACATTGTTTTGTCTGAAGAAAGCAAAGCAAAAAAATGTCTAATACTCTACTCTATAGTCAGGTATTTAGTCAGTAAACAAGTCTTCGATACGAATGTCATTATGTGATACAGTATTTAAAGTTTTATTTTAAATTATTCTAAAGAAGTTTAGTGCAGAATATATACGAAAAAGACTGAGTAGAATATGAAAAGCAAACTTTTCATAAATGGATTGAGAAAATTGTAATTAAAATTATATCAATCATTCGCCGGAACCCAAACACAATCCATCATAAATTTGTTTGCTATACATAACGACAATAATTGAGTTTTGCTCTTGCTATATTATGCCATAACATTAGGATATACCGCAAGTTTGAAGCGCATTGAGAAACAAATTATTTCTTTTCTAAACGAGAGAAAGCCTTCCAGTCTTTTCTGCTTAACATTTTTCAGGGCTTTAAATTCAAAGCGAAGTTTTTAAAGGATTTATATATAAATATAGTATTTTTTTGATACAATTTTGTTCTGCTCTGAAATTGATATGAAGAGTACATTAGCTTAAAGAAGAAGGAAAGCGAAGGAAAACAAAATTTTCTCCCTTTTGTCAGAAATAATTTTTTATCCGTTTTTTATTCAGTCAATGGTCTTATATGACAGAAGACGACAGAAAAAACATTATTGACTAAGACTTGGATCGATTGAATGCAATGATCAAAAAATAGGACAAAAAATGACAAACAATACCTTATATTGAAATTTTTCCTGAGCTCTGGTAACACCGGCGCGATTTCCAATTACCACGACTGCCGACTGTTGTCCCATAGGACTGGCACCGGTTCGACAAACAACTCTGTGTCGAACAAAATACAAATAAATATTAATAAAAAAGCAAAAGAAAAACAATTGAACTGAAAATATCGATCGGAAAATGACATTATTCTCACCGAACAGATATACTGTAGTCGACGGGAACGCATGGTATGCCTCCAATAGCAACCTTGTCTTTTATCTCATCCTCATTAGCGCCTAAATTAGAGCCTTCAATAGCCACTAGTGTTCCGCCTTCTACTGGACCCGACAGCGGATGGATCTGTAGTTTAATTAAATATTTTAAATCTAAAACAATGACTGAAATTAATTGAAATTCTTTGCTCTAAAAGAATTCATTTCATTAATGACTGACTAATAAATCATTTAAGGATATGATTAGACAACTAATAATCAGAGACATAGCGTTTGAATAATCGATTTTCAAACCCAACAGAATATTTAACACAAAACCATTCATTGGATTATTTCAGTCAATATTCTGTATATTTTTAGTGTCAAAATATTAGGAGAAAAACTGAAAAATACAATATATAGACACAAAGAATGGGTAGATATAAAAGTATATATTATATTGGGATGTCATTCATCATTCTGTGTTTGTCAGAAACACCTGACTATTGCTGCGAAGAATCCAATTGAAGGCGAACAGAGAGAAGAGCAAAAAAGTTCATTTAACTGAAAACGAGTGGAACATAACGTGAAAAAGGGATGAATTATTGTGAGAAAAATGTTTTTGTTGTGAAACTCATCTCAGGAGAAATGGTTGGCGTTTCAGCACAAATGGAGAGATAGATAGAGAGGGAGGGAGAGAGTAAGAGAGAGAGAGGGAGGGAGAGAGTGAGAGAGAGAGAGGCACTGAAGCCTAAATTATCGTATAATACATAACGTTTTACATATGCTTTTTATACGGTTTTAATTAAAAACTCTATACATCTCAGCTCTTGTGATGTATTTGGTCTCTCGTTTCGTATCTCTATTCACATATTTCTGCTTAACTTAATCTTTTGCTGAGTTATCTCTCAATCTATTGCCTAACATTTACTCTGTGTTTACTTTCATCTCTTCATTTGAATTAATCAAAAAATAGGAGATTTTAAGCAACGAATCCCTGAATTGAATTTTTTAATTAGTTTCGACTTAAACATAATCATAGCTTTACTATTGATTCAATTCATTTGGATATTTGATTAAATTTCTCGTTAAATCAAAAGAGATTTAGTCGTGAAAAAGAAAAATTGTTTTAAAATTTAAACAACAACTTAACTAATGATTGAAATGTTGAGTAAATGCGAAATCAAATAAAAATTAAAAGATTTGAATGAAATGAATTCCCATTTAATATACAAATGACATGAATTCAGACTTTTATATCATTTTCAGTGAATGTTTTAAAATCTAATAAATTATAATTTGAAAATTTCATTTTAATGTATATAACGACAACTGATATAATATTCTGTGCACTGGTTTTCCCTAAATGGAAGTCTTACATATAATTTCAGGTCAATTACTAAATGTTTATTCAAATTAGTTTCTCAAAGACTCGAAGCTATAAATAAAACTACGTTTTCAAACAGAATATGATTTGTTAGGACTCACCCAATCGATTCTGGGTGGCGGACAGGAGGGCGCCGGTCTTTCCGCACAAGAATCCACAAAAGAACACTGAGAGGAACACCAAACGCATTGGTATTTCTTATCGCGAGTTTGACAGAGAGAACAGTCAGGTCTTCCCGCGTGACTTCCAAGTAAATTGCATTTGTATAGCGTTACTGACAAATACAGACACAAATTAAACGTATGAATCAAACTGATTGATATCAGGGATGGCCAACACACTGGTCTCCAACTCTTTACATGTGTTAGGACTGGTTTTATTGGCCATCCCTGACATTTCGTTCAATTTTTCGTATCAGGAAATGTGATGAGACATGAATTGATCGGTCGCTCAGAATCACATTCAAAGAGACAGAAACTAATATTTCTTACCATTGGTTCTGTCAATAAACGTATCGCTATTCCATAAGACAGTCAACTGTCCCTTCAGTTCTCCCACTTCTTCTTCATAGGTATACTAAATATTGGAACGAATGGAATGATTGCAATGAAATCATAGACTTTTTTTCGCAACAGATTCTCATTTTTGTTGTATTGAATACAGTGTTTGATTGAGTTTTAGATGTGAGACACAAATGTATAGCAACTCGAATGAAAGCAAAGATATGTCGGAACCCGAAAAAGTTTTTGTCAAATAAAGAATGGAAAGAAAGATAGGAATAGTTTTTGAGTTTATCGCTCAGACAAGCAATGGACACAAGGAGAGTCCGCACTGTGTGAGTCTGATAGGTATGGGTGAGTATCGCAAATGAATGGACTGAATAGAATGGAAATAAAAGTTTTTATTAATGACTGGAATGTTAGGTAACGGGGAATGAGAGGCAACAGAATGAGAATATTTGCGATAATAAATCAGATGAGAAAACATCGAACGACAAGACATACCGCACTTTCTGCACAAATCACTTTGTTATCTCTGACTCTGGCGAATACCCGTTCCTTCGCTCCTTCGATCTCCACAATACACTGAAAGCCTTCCTGTAGTGACGCAAATGAGATAAAAATAAATGAAATTTAATTTATTTATTGGAACCTAAAAAAAGAAATATATTGAACGCAAACCTAAAAATAAAATAAATTAAATCTGTTTTGATCTTTGATTTGAGTATTTTGTGGTAAAACAGTTTGACTCTTACCAGAGATGAGATAAGATTTCTGACTTCTATAGTGATCTCTCTTCGGGCGCCGTTTGGTATTAGAATCTCGTTATCGATTGTGAACGACGGACAGTGCTGTCGACCTTTAATTAATGAGTTTTGATGACTCTGACAGTAGTGAACCACCATGATTAAATTTATCGTCATCCAGACAAGCCAGAGGTTAGAGCAGAGCGAGAAAAAAGGCAAAAAACAAACAAATATATCAATCAATGAATTACTTATAATTCAAGTCAAGTGTTGTTTGATTTTTAAACTGCAATAAAACCATTAGAACTGAGAGAACCGTTTGGGAAAAAAAATCCTCAATTATTTCCCAAATAATATAACAAATTGAGAAAACCATTAAACATATGAAAAAACAACATAGAAGACAAACATACTCTAGCAACAAAATCGCATCAAAATTAGTGCAGAAAACTTTGCAGATTAGACAAAAAAAAAGTTTAATGAAATCACTTAACTTAATGAATGAATAAAGTATTTTCTACATTAAATGAATTAACTCCGGAATAATTTTTGTGCATCCATTTAATTGTGCTGGCTCTGATTCTCTATTCAGACATCTCAATGGACAGACATTTAAATGGCAAAGAGCAAAGAAAAATGTTCATTAAATCCATATAATCATAATTTTCAAACTAAATTCGCTAATAATAGAAACATTATTTTGATTAACAAAAAGTTCACTTCATTTCCATTCAAAAACGTTTCTATTTGAAAAAAATTCATTTATTTAAATTCAATGTATTTGAAAAGTTCCTCCCATTATAGATATAGAGGAGAAAAATATATCTAAAATAGGAGTGTATTTCACAAAAAAGTGCATAGAATTCAAATGAATGATCACTTAATTCAAAATTAAATAATAAAAAATATAAATGGAAGCGAAAGATGGGAATACGAAACACTTTTTCTTTGAAATAACTTGAAAGCAAATTATGAATAAAGAGAACAGGATGAATAAAAAGGAGAAAAATTAATTCAATTCAGTCATAACTCGGGCTCAGAATATTCTATGTAATACTCTCTTTGGCAATGAATATAATCCATTTGATAGGAAAGGCAGAAAATACGTATAATAGATGAGACATTAGTTAGTATTATAGCCTTAATATACGATATGAATGCAGATATGGATACAAATATTTATAATTTATATACATCTTTGAATTTGCATAACAAAAGATAAATATCTACTCAAAGGAAAAGCTTGAATTTCATATGAGAGAGGGTTTGGTCGCAATTCGTGATACTGTTTCACACAGTCCCAGCACATCATGTCAGACTCAGACTTCAGATGCAATTTTCTAAATGCACGGCATAAGTAGTGTCATTTATATGCGAACACTTCTGTGTTATCTGCACTTCTATTACATAATTCTGAGCGCAAAAAAAATAAATATAAATTGGATTTGAATTTATTCCTTCAAAGACGTGAAAGGAGACAAAAATATATTATTTCTTCGCCAAAGAATAGGTTCTGCTCGGAGTTTATTTTCAGTTTTCATTAAAGATGGCTTTTTTTATCAAAATGTTGAGAAATTCAAATAAAATTTAAATAGAATTTAAAATCGATTTAAATGAACTGAAAATGGAATTGGAAACTCGATTTGAGCATGTTCATTGTGTAATTGACAGGATGAATAGCTTTCTGCTTGAATTCAGTTCAACAATAAGTGAACAAGATCATTAAACTTACATTTTCGCCAACGATCACTCTTCTGGCACAGGATGATGTATTGTGAGTGCACAGGTTCTCATGCATACACCAATTGCAGGCCCAGGAGCTCGTCACACATGATTTACATGTTTTATGGACAGAGCACTCATAGTAGATGAATGGCCGCTGAATGAAGTCGGTGTCGGTCTCACTGCTTCTGACGGCCAGATTCACAGCGATGTGGTCCTTTCCAGAAGGGATGGCAGGTCTGGATGCGATCGATGGTGCCATACATGACAGGCCATTACGAGACACACGTGCCGGGATGGGGGAACTGTTGCCGAACACGCACAAGTAATTGGCACCGTAGGGTAATTGAGGCAACTGATAGATAAGTAGTTCCACGTTTGAGACAGTGTTGTAAGGCATGAATTCTGGTCGTATGGCCTGAAAGTCGATACACTGTTTGGCCTCTAATGACAGCCAACGCGGAGAACTGATGATCCGCTCGGAAATACCCCAATTGGTGGCGTTGTGACATTCAGACTTGATGGTACATCTCTTCTGCAGCGAACACCACCCGCAGTAGGGATTCCTTGCCTCCAGACACTGATCGCAATCATTGTGCTGGGTACACCTCTCCATCTTAATTTTGACGATCTTATAAGGAGAGGCAGCGATCAAATATCTTGGCTGATGATCGTTGTCCAGGTGAATGTCAGCCAGAATGGGATGGCCATGGTCAACCACTATTTCTTCAAACTCTTCGCCTACTTTGGCCGACGACAACAAGATTTTTTTGACGACTCCATCGCTTGTGCCAACCATCGCAACCGTGTGCTGTCCAGTGGCCGTTGCCGTAACAGCGGTCAATGTGGTATTTTGATAGATAAGCACAGACTGGCCCCATATGGGAACCGAACCGTTCAGTTTGACGGCTTCGTTGCAAAAGTTAAGAATATTTCCCGCTTTCTGTTGGAAACAAAGCCATTAATAGAGAAATTGGTCGCAAATATTACTTAATCTGACTTTTATATTGCACTCCAAGTCGTTAGTAATGATCTAATTGACAGTTAGTCTTAGTCTTACGGCACAGTTATGTCGCCTAATATTGAGCTAATAAAAGGTTACATGAAATGCAACATAACTTTGCTCTCACTTAAACGAATTTAAGGGACAGAATAACTCCTAAATTGCTTTCGTCATTAATCCTGTATATTATATATTATTGGATAGTATAATAAAAAACTAACTAAAAAAGGCAATGGCTGTGAAAATGATGTGAATGACTGCTTCTTTGCAACACATAAACAGGGCTAATACTAAAGTAAATGCCGTGTATTTTGTCGCCGAGTCTATGGAAGTGTCAACAGTTCGAGTCAGACATCAAATGGTTATATAATGCAAATCAATAGACAACAAACATGTATACGAAAAGACGAGTCACTGATTCATAAGCTCTGAGCTATTTATCGTCTCTATGCATGAGATAAGAAATACTTCACATTTCAAGTGTTTCATCTGTTATTCAGTGACTGACATAACAGATTCGTAATGTCATTCCCTCGAAATAGGGTTAAGGCTAGGGATAAAAGAGTAGCGAACAAAATATAAGAGCTTATATAATATGGCTGTGCAGTAAACTAAGCATATCGTGTCCTAACATTATTCGGAAATGAATGGCTGGTTGTTATGCAGGCGACGGCCAAATACTGAGTCAGTCAGTCTTTGTGGCACTCTTTCAGTGGGAACAGTTGCTCTACAAAAACAAAAGCCATTCCCTGGCAAAGGATTTATGGGTAGTCGTGAGCACTGGTAATATGGCATAAGCCATAAATTTTTCTAATTAGCATATTTGCAGAATTACTGCTACAGAATATTCTGTACAATGAATACTACTATTACTTTCATATGTGTATTGAATATAATGCACGAAACGAAATGTTGCAGAAAATTATGAAATATTATACGATATTATAGTAAAAACACAAATTTTTCTTATTATTAAACATAACTAAAACATTGTTTATCATTTGTATGACTCTATTATGTGTTTTACTCATTGATTCGCTGAATTCAGTGGAGAAATGAATATTCAAAACGAGTTAAAACATTGTTTTATATTATGATTACATATAAAAAGTTTCGTACTTTTTGTGTGCCATTAAATTATTTGATTAATTGCTATGGAATGTAAAGGTGTGACACTTACCCCAGGCTCCGGACATTCATTAACACTGCCAGCGATGTAATCCATATTCCTGGTCAGAACGCTTCCATTATAGCACAGGTGTATGTTTTCAGTGAACTTCTGCTCGATCTCTGACAGCGGATACATACAAATTGCCGAATACTGGTCTGCTTTGGCCGTATGGTCCCTACTGGTGGAGAAGACCCCCACCAACACCTGTGAGCCCCGTTCTATCCTCAGATCATCGGCCAAATCATTGCCGACCTTAACAACAGCCGCGTCCTGTAATAAATTAAAGTCAGTGCCGTCCGGTGCCATACATTGAAGTGTGATTTCAGTGTAAGTGTGAAATCCGGCGTCGCTAACGCAAAGGCGGGCCAATCGACTTATGTAACCCCACTCTTCCAGTGCTCGTAAATGTGACTTTCGCTGAACTGTTGCGAAATATATGAAGTCATTGGCGTGAAAGCCATAAACATATTTGACGAGATAGTAATCTTTTAAATGGGAACTGATGTCCACCCGAGCGCTGTCTGTAAATGACTTTTCTATAATGTTGAACAGTCGCGAACCGGATTCGAGTGAACGGCTGCTAATGGCCGGAACCATATCTCTATATGGGCCCAGACGTGAGTTGGTGGCGGCCACGTATAGCACTGGAACAGAGTGTTGACTGAAATACTTGGCCGGACCCACTAAGGCTATTGTCGATGAGTTCTCATCGTTTGAGGCCACCGGAACGGTAACCAACTCTTCCCTTTGGCTGATATCACCCAATCTTAGCCTTTGACACGACCCCTGATGGACAGACCCGCAGGCGATCAACATCCGAGAGAACGGATCGATGACTAGCACCTTGTTCAAATTATTGGTCAGCGGTATATGCAATTCGTCGACACCATTGCAGTCGCCGGGCGAACACAACGGACTGTCCCTTATGGGGCCCGTCTGTACGACCACTTCAAGTGTGAAATTGGAATTGAACTGGTAGATCCAATTAGAGGCGCCCACATATATGTGGCCAGAGTTCTGGTCTAAAGCAATGTGCGTGAAATTAATTGTCTTATTAGGGGTCGTATACGAGGCAATGATGGCCGGCTCATACGACAAGTGGTGGTGCACTGCATCGCAAATAGGGGCAGAGCACAGCCATACAGTCAAACAAAGATAAACACATCTGAATATGAAATTCTTAGTCCTGTGTTTGGCTCTTATGGTGAATATTCTGTTGATATCTCTATTAGTTTTGATGTCTTTATTCCATGTCTTCATTTTGTTGTTCCGATGATTTGTTCGCTTATTTTTCACTTCAAGTACTGTTGAAATGCTATTAATTTTTCCACTCGTTTTCCACTTCTTGTAGTGAAAAATGTTTTTCTATTTTCTGGCAATATTTTTATCATTCCTTTCGATCTTTTATTCTTTGCGATTGATTTTGATTTTTGCTTTTCTTCTTCTTATTTGAGACAAAAATTCTTTATTTTATTATATTTTTCTCTTTTATATAACATTATTTGTGACGAGAATTTGGGGCCGAAAATGTCTTCACTGGAATCATGTCTGGAATTTCTAAAAATCAAATTTAGAGATGAATTTATTGGGCATTTTTGTAAAAATTCTTTTCGTTCAATAAGTTATTAGATTATAAACTAATCAATAAAATTTTGATCCAATATTTTTTGGCGATTAATTTGTTAGGAAAAAAGGCTATAAAATGAAATTTCAGTCTTCAAGGATCAAATTTATGGGGAATTTCTTACTTGAATGGACCAAAACTTCACGAAAATACCATAAAATTACAATTCAGTGTATGAGGCGATCGAAAAATGTTTTTATCATTTTTTTGTCACATATTTCCAAATGATTTTTCCATCAAAACTGAAGTCAAAATACTTATTGAAGAGATTTGAAGCAAGAAATGGAAATTCAAAGCAAATCTAAAGTCAATCCAAATGGTGTTCGCAACACAAGAAAAACTCTTTTCAACGATTTTGGCAGTGAATACAAAGACTTGGTTTCAGAAGTGGACATACAGTTTCGGTTTGCCTCCAACTTATATAACATACATTACTCTCGAAAAACTCAACTATCGATCGCTTTCTCTGGTATTCCTTATATTTAATCCAAAATAGATTTGGAAGAATCAGTGGTCAATATATTTATGCAGAAGATATCAGACCAACAGATCAAATATTGTGCACACGATTGGAGATAAGGCAGAGCGGAGACCAACAGAGATAGAGCGCACAGTTGAAGACCTAATCAACATCACAGGCTGTAAATACCACTCATTAAGTCTTACAATCGTATGGATTATCATTTCATAGATGATATGATCAAAACGATGAACAGCAGAGAACATCTGTTGGAAGGGTTGTGCACACAGTTAATCGCATTTCACTGCTATTTATTACATTACTTCGAGTCGATAATCAAAAGTCAGAACCAAATGATTTGTAACTCAAACTACAATATTTCCACAAAATGTATGTAATAACGAGAGAAAAGCCCAAAATTGCACAGAATTTATGGTCAATTAATCAAAAAATTAAATCAAATGTAAATAACAATAATTTAATACACGATTTAATCTTTTATGTTTAGGAGAGGACGGAATATAATAGCGCTGGATATCTGAATAATTGATAATTTAAATAAATTGTTTGCAAACTTTTTTCGGCAGAACTTATATTTTTAGATAAATAGTCGACAAACGCCTCTTAATATATTGACTAATAATGAGGCGCTCAGAGCACACACACAGACTGAACAGCACATGAAAATCAAATGAAAACCCGATGTAGAGTGTAGTGAAGAGCGATTGAAAAAAGACCACCAGGTTTTAGGATGTAATGATACCCATCCAGTGATTGCCTCGACTTTGGGAAAAGTTTTCAAGAAAAATAAAAATGGGTGGGAATTGCAGCCAAATTGAGGGGAGACTCCATCAGCCATTACTACAGTATGTATGGCCTCCCAAAGCTGGGCTCTCTCTCTCTCTCTCTATTATGAATGTGTATCCTACGTACTCTTACACACACACAGCACATTGAGCACAGGGAACAAAATTATTACTGTCAAAAACACGTCTACTGAAAATTATGTGAAAGCCATACCCGAAATAGTTTTTAAGTAATGCCTAAAACCCATCCACAACGCTATGAGATTAACAGAAAACACTCAATGTTTAGACATCGAGAGGACGACCAATACCTAAGTCAAGAGATTTTAGGGCTAAAGGCTCTGTTATTTAAGGAGTCAGTGCTGAGCGATTCGTTTTGGGTCAACAGAATAACTAAAATATTCCGAATAGTTCTTTACTACACGTTTTTATCTGCTTTGGTGGCCCTTTACCAGCACTGGAGAGGACTCGCACTTCAGAGACGTTAAAAATCCTATTCTTTCTTAATATTCTTCAGACTTTAATTTCGTGAATACATTATTCGTCTGTTTTATTACATTTGAAAGTCAAGTGTCAGTAAAACATACAACAGATTAAGTGAGAAAAACACAAACATTCTGTGCCTTAAGTAACACATTTGAGCACATTTTAAATATATGGACAAACATTTGAATAATGGAAAGAATGAAATATTTTCATTCTTCCTGTCCTTTGTTTTTCACGAATAGTGTGATGGATAGGGCTATGAATCATAAAGTTCTGACTGTGGAGGAGGTATGAGAACGATATAATACAAATCGAAATCAATTAAATTAATGACTTTTTTCCTATCATATAGTGATTGTGAATAATATTTTTCAAATTTATTATTACAGCAGAAAAAAGGCGAATAATGTGAATGATATCCAAAAAAGCGAAAATCCATTCAGAGTTATTGTTTGACTCAAATTGATGTTAGAGTAAAAAGAGGCTATTTTTCGAGAGTGAAAAATGTAAATGAAATTTTCAAATGCATTCTTCAATCACTATAATAACAGAGCACAGAATTTATTCAATATTAAAAACCATAGGAGGAAAAGAGTGAGTAAATAATATTAATAAAACTAAAAGCATTTTATATATGTTTTTTGAATGACACTATCGTTTCGGGTTATATCCCCTGAAATACCTAAACCTCTAAAAACAAGGAAAGGCTAACCCCCAGCATAAGTGAGATTAGAGTGCTCAGCTCTGTTTTCGTTGGGCGATACCATACTTTTAGACAATAAAATCAATAAATTAAAGCAATGGATAGATAAGTGAAGTGACGACTATTCTGTGCATTGGGGGCACGGACAAAAATGGTCGGTAATAGTCTCTCGAAATGAATATCAATATTGGAATTTTGTGATGAAAATAGGGGACTGAATGACTTGAATAAAGAAGACCGACCAACACAACAACTATTAGCTGCAAATTTGAAAACATGCAAAACTTCTTTATATTAGAGGAGAAGGGAATGCATAATAAGTTTTCATTACCAACCGCTGACTTGAAAGGTATCGTCGACTTATATGAGCACTGAATGAGAGCCCAGACGACACACGAATGGAAAGTGCAATAAAAGAAGGAATACTTACGACTAGTTATTGAGTTATTTCACAACACAGACTGTATTAGCGCAGAGACTAGACTATGACTGACTTTATTGGTGGATACCACACACATAGTTCCTGGTCATCAAGTGGTCATCAGTCATAGGGTCTGCCGTCGCTGAAAATTTCATTAAACCGTATAAATAACACACAAAACCTAATAAATGAATGAAAAGTCAGTTTCACCGCTCAGTTCATTATTACAGACTTATTCTGTTCACAGATTTCACTATAAATCGATTTGTGTGGACATGACTTCTAATATAAATAACTTCTTCTTAAGAAACAGAAACGAGTCATCAAATATAGTGACCACAACTAAAAGGCATCGTTAGGAGGACGACAAACGGACAGACAGTAATAAAAGTGTCGACAACTGTGCGCTTATATTGAGTTTCTCAGCCTTTATTTGGCTAAACGTTTTTCGGTTCCCAAATAATAAAAGGCTTTTATTAAATGGTTTAGTCTTTGGACACAACAGATATCCAGACTTTATTAGAACTGATTTCCAGCCTCAACACTATCTTCGCCATTGTGTCTGTCCTCTGCATTGTATTGTCTCATATCCGAGACAATTGTGCTTCGAATTACATTCAAAGCGTATTTGTCAACAACTATTTGCAGTCATCAGAAGCTCTGTGGCCAAGACTTATATATCGGTTAACCCTATCTCTGGGTATTATCATTCGCTGGCAAAGAGTTTTGGGCCAACATAAAGGCCGACTCATAATAGAGAGGAAAGTCTATTGAAATGGTCTGAACATTGCACAGAACGAGAAACACAATTGACTGACAATACGACTGTCACTACTATTATTAAATTGTTAATCAAACGACTCATTCGTCTCCAATATTTGCGCAAATATTTAGTTCTTTCGCTCAACTCTTTAATTAAGTAAAGATTTCTGTTTAATATCTAGAGTCCCCTAAAAGGACTTCACATGTCGACTGTCTGTTTGCTTTTCTCTCTCATATCCCAAATGTTTATTCTATTCATATATTAGTTTTGAAATTCAAAATAATTTTCTGTATTTCTTGGCTGAAGAACTCGATTCGAAATTCATGGAAAACTACAATTCAAAGGCATTTATAGCTTTTCATTTCACTGACTCTTATAATACTGTTCTTTGAGATTCCCAGTTGTTTGCAATACTTTCCGAATGAAATGATAAGTCAGACGAGAAAATAAAAGTTAATGTATTATTGCTATAATAAATATATGAGGAGTGAGCAAGCTGTCCCACTCCAGGGAAATGTTTCCAACCCTTTAGGGCTGGAATTCGTGCCGACTTTGAGGTTAGTTTCAAATTAAATATTTCTCATTTAATTTCCAATTTCTAGGCTCTCAATCAATATTTTAGTAATAAATTTAACCCTGATCCGAGTCAGTCCCTACCCTGATCCTTTCACTTTAGTCAGAGAATTACATTTTACAGTCTTCTCAATGTTTCAGTCGCTATCGAAATCATATTTGAAGGATAAATTTGTCGGAAAATATTAACACGACTTTAATGTTTCGTAAAGAGTATTTGTTAATTAAATTGTATGAAAATTATTTTCCAGACCAATATTCCTGCACTCTTTGCACCAAAACTTTTAATGAATAGTAAATAGATTTAAATCTAAAACTCAATGCACTTAACAATTCATGAAGTTTTCAATCGGCGAATGAAAAAAAATTTAAATAAGAATGCATTCAATGAATCAATGAATGAATAATAGATTGAAAAATCGACTCCAAAATCAAGTCAAAAGTGTGTGTTCGAAGAATAGGGCACAGAATAAGAAGCAAGAGTTATCTGATATCGACTATCAGTTGTAGTCAACGACTAATATAAGACCGAAACTGAAAGGAAAGCCAATATAAAAGTTTTTCCTAAACTATGTATTAGTGATAGAACTAATCCCATTGAACCGATACTAACGGATGATAACATTGACTTAAATTATATGAATGGAACGGTAACTCAGTTTCCCTCTAACCCTATCTCAGACACAAATCAGATGAAACTCTTATTTTTCGGCACAGAATGAAAGCCAAATAATATTATCAGAGAGAAAGAACACCGAAAAGCGGTGTAAAAGTACTGGTTGTCTATTAGGAGGAGCGCTGACATACAGCCCCACCATAGAAAATGTTTCAAAAGTGACTTTCACTTTGCAAAACTCAGTAAAGAGTTCTCATTGAATTAAAATTCAATACAATTTTTGTCAAATGTATTGAATGAAGAATTTAAGTGAAAAGACATTCAATAGATTTGGGAGAGAAAGAGGAGCACAGAATGTGTTTATGATTAGAATGAAATGGGTTTTTCATTCTCTCCAAAAAGCCTCGCAAATCACTGAAAAGTCAGCGAAGAAAAGGAGTTTGAAATTTGATACCGAAATAATGGCCACTTCTAATGAATACATATTCTGAGTGGGAAGTGTGTCCTCTCCTCCTTTTCACCCCATATTAGAATAAATATGTTTTTATTTCAATTTAGATATTGAATTACCTATTTTTCAATGTCTGTAGTGCTGTTCGCCTGTCGTTTCCCCTCTTCCGAACCGAAACGACTGGTAATTCGATAGCAGTTGTGTCCAAAAAAATAATGATCTGTTGAAAAACGAAGGAAAAAATTTATTATAATCACGAAAACAATGGGAATAAACATAAATTATACCCTAATTACTAGATTAAACACATGTAATGGAATATCGATAATCATTAAAGTCATCTTCATTAAAGAAAATGAGTTCAAAATATCAATTTAAGAATCAATCAGTAACCCTGGTCAACCGATTTAATGCAAATAAATGATTACTAATTTCACACAAATTAGATAAAAAAAACTGAATTTGTTTCTTCTTTAGTTGCCTTTCAATTGATTTTTGCTTAAATGAACCTTGCTATACATATATTTCTTATAATGATTGCACGCATAGAATAAAATTGTATTTCGATTTAAGGCAAATGTTTAAAAAAATTTTAACGCGAAATGCATTTATTCGTCATAAAAGTAATCTAATTAATTGAATATAATGCCTAGTAACTGTTGGCAAATAGAATTAGGTTTGCATTATCTAGGAAACACTGGAGCCAGAGATTAGGCTGAAAATTTAAAACTAACGGATTGGATGTGATTGACACGAATAACCTCTTTTGAGTCAAAAATCAATTTTGACTCTAAAAATATTGATTTTAATTTAAGTAAACAACAAAAGGCGTGGAAAAGGTTTTTGAAATCACAACAAAACTCTTATTTACATAATTCGTAGCGATTATTATTTCCAGCAATAATTCAAAAAATTAATTATCAGACAAATAAATGAGAACCAATTTCTGGCCTCCAGTTTCTGTAATGAATTAGAGGTAAAGTGCTATTTGTTTTTGGGAGTCGAGTATTTGCTGACAAAATATTGAATATTTTCAGAAATTCTAGTCACATTTGAGTCTGGCAAAATTACGGCACAGACTTTAATTAACTCGAAAATGTTTTAAATAGTTTAAAAGTCTCGACTCGTTTGACGAACAGTCGACTAATTATACGATTGGATAAACAAAATACTGAATTTTTTCCTCTTCTTTGAGTTAATTATAAACTGATTAAACTATATTTTGATGTGAATTATAGCATAGATTGGGTTTAATTTTGCAAACCTCTAACTAACACTAAATCTCTTACGAAAAGGACGCAAAACTTTTCATATATAATAATCAGTTAAGTAATTAATGCCAACAAAACTATTTTACACATTCGGCTAATTATAAGAAGAAAAATACCTTTGATTTAAATATTTAATTAAATTATGAGTTCATTTAGACGTCAAAGTATTTTCTAGCAAATAATTCACGGCCCGAAACACATTTTGACTTTTATTGCGTTTTCCAATTATTATCATTCAGTTTAACCATTAATTCAATTATAAATAGAGGTTTTGATTACACTTTTCTGGAGTTAAAACGCTTTTCTCTCTAATGAAGTGAAGGAATTCATAAGTTTTTACCTCTAATTTCCAAACATTCATTTGGAGCTTAAAATTTTATTTATTCTAATAATTAAATCAAAAGAAAATCCAATCAAAGCCCAGCAAAACTAAACTGATATTTATATAACTGAGAGAAACTGTTTGTGTAAACCATTAGACTTTCATTTAATTTACATCTAATTAATGGAAGTCGATATCGACTGAAGAACGGAAAATCATTAGAAAAACAAACCGAAACCTTTAATTCGGAGCTTTAATTGGCTTTTCATTTGAATCAAATTGCAATTAATTGATTGAAAAACAAAACAAAAAAATAGATCCTGAAGAGAAAGTTCCGAAAATTCTCTCCAAAAGAAACTAATTACTAATAAATTAATTGTGATATTATTTTGGTCTTTGAATTAATATAGTAATTAATGAGAAAAAAAGGTTCAATTAATGGTCAAAAATAATTAATGTTTTATTAATGTTTTTCATTGGAAGAGCGAAATGAAATCGATAGCAATGATGGAAACCATTAATAAGAGACAGGAAATTATAATTTAATTTAATAATAGGAGAGAGTATATCAAGAAATTGCTCTGAAAATGATAGGAATGAATGGATAAGGACTGCATAAAAGAATGTTAGTTTAGATTTTGTTGTTCACGAATAGCATAAAAAGAAAATTGTAGAGTACTTTGCCTTCAAATACCAGTCATTTCAATGATTGAGAACAAGTTTTTTCTTCATTACATCTTATGTTTAGACGCTTTGAACGCTTTTGAGACTCTTTGAGACTCTCCAACAAAAACAAAGTCTAATAACAGGAGTGAACGCAAAATCTTAAGCTCAAGGTCTCAATAGAAATATTGCTCTGAAGAGGTTTGACAAACAGACAGTTACCCTGAATTTCATATAGAATTGGATATAAATCCTGAAAGTGTGGCAAAAAACAATTTGTGAGAAATTGAAGATAAAAAAGAGAGTAAAGGCAACGATATTTGTAGTCATAGTAGTGGAAGAGCAGTACAATTATTATCATAAGAAAGTATAAGAGGAATACTTTCAACGAGATTAGCAAAGATTGAATGAATGCCTTCCAATCACTTCCAGTTGTGATAATCATAAGTGCGTGAAGTCTCAGAATCGCAAACAATTTTTTTTCGTCGATATTTTTGTTCGCTTCTGTTTCTCCACATATTCTTTACTCTTATACTCCGAATGTTGTGTTTCATCAGAAGGAGAAGAAAAAAAACGGAATAACTCTCAGAACACTTTCAGCACAGCATCAGAATTATTGAAGTGGTGCCAGAGATCGTGAGACTTGTGTTCCAGAGCACAGTTGTGTCTACCAACGAATTGGTTTAATGTTGGCTCACGACTGTACCGTTTTCTTTTACGTAAGGAAACTCAGAGAAAATGCAATATAAATGTCACTCTTGGGATTGGATGCAACCCCAGCGACAAGTGCAACATCGCTAAACTTTGTGCTCTACCAGTGCTACTTTTATACCTATTCTCATGTATACCATTTTTTACAGAAGAAAACCTGCAATTCCTCAACGATACGCCAATCTCTCTCTCTCTCCCCCTCTCTCTCTCTCTCTCTCCCTCCCT